>PVIH01003361.1:0-162760 GCA_004025045.1 Sigmodon hispidus | reverse complement strand
AGGCCCGCCGAGCCCTCCTCACCTCTGGTCAGGGTTCGAATCCGCCCCTCAGAGACCCCTGCAGTTAGTTTGCTCAGTTCACTCAGTTCGGGGTCGCGGTAGGGATCCTTGCAGATACCCTCAGCAGCAGCAGGAGCTGTGGGTGTGGCCAGGTGCAGAGTTCAGCTGCCCCTGCTCCAGAGTGCGCTGGGACGCCGCAACATGTTTGGTTTTTAAAGATTTATTTTTACTTTCTATATGAGTGTTTGCCTGCATGTATGTATGTATGCCACATGCAGATAGTATCCACAAAGGCCAGAAAATGGCATTAGATCCCCTGGAACTAGAGTTATAGGCAGTTATGAGCCACCATATGAGTGTTGGAAATAAACTCAAATCCTCTGGAAAAGCAGCAAATGGCTCTTAAATGCCAAGTCATTTCCCCAGCACCACCATGTTTGGTTTTAAGACCATATCTTTTTCCAACAGTCTCTAGCAAGTGTGCTAGCAATGAACAGGCAGGCAGTAAGCAGAGCTTCAGAAATTACATGGAGTCTAACAATTGCTTTTCTTTATAAATCTCTATAGAGAACAAAGCAGGAACTTGGTATGTAAAAAGGAGCACGAGTGACCTTTGACTAAGAGGTCCTCTTTGGGATGATTCCTTATCCACCTTCATTATGAGACTGCAACGTGTGTGTGTGTGTGTGTGTGTGTGTATGTGTGTGTGTGTGTGTGTATGTGTGTGTGTGTGTGTGTGTGTGTGTGTGTGTGTTCACTGTGGGTGTCATTCCTTTGGAGCCATTTATCTTTTTTTTTTTTTTTTGGAGCTCATCCCTTCTGCTAACCTGGCTGGCTGGTGAGCTCCTGGGATACACTAGTCTTTACCTCACCAACACTAGGATTGTAAGAACACATCACACTATGCCTGCACACAGCCATCTTGCCTAGCCTTTTCTATTTCGGTTCTGGCTATCTGAACTCATGTCCTCCTGGCTGCAAGGTAAGCAGTTTGTTGTCTGAGCAAGCTCTCCAGCCCTTGGGTCTGCTGCAACTTCTGTGGGCTGAGTCCTGGCACTAAACATTCATTAACAAGGAAATCTGCTCTTTAATGAGTTGTAATCACTGAATTTGGAGTATATGATTAATCTTAGAAAAGTATAGTCTCACCACCTGCCATTTGAAATTCCTGGCAAGTTCTGAGCACAGTGCTCTGGGGATCAATGGTAATAGGAAATGAATGATGTCTTTATGGTACACAATGATCAATTTTCTGATCAAATACATGCAAATAAACTTGGCTCTGCAGCTGGCCGGGGCTGAAATGATGAAGAGCAAGTTCTGTGACTGACCTCTGGGTGCTGAGTAATCAGACCCAGGTTTCAGTTTCTGAATGCTGCCCAGCACTCTATAACTACAATCCTCTTGGCTGACCCTGAAGCAAGGACTGCTCAACAAGTGACAGTGTTCTGGGACCGAGAGACTCCTGTTTGAATGACAAGGGCTCAGATAATAAACCCAACAAAGACAAAAATCTTCCTCTGATTTATTCTCTACTTATTTACCATCTTTTCCCCTTAATCTTAATATAAAATGTATGTTCTAGGCTGATTTTGACTTTGAGTTGTGTGTGTGTGTGTGTGTGTATGTGTGTGTAGTATGTAAACATACACATATAGACATGGTGCACATGTACTGACATGTGCAGACTCATGGAAGTTTTCTGTATGAGGTTTCTGGTCTGGACTTTTGGGCCTAGATCAGAGATTTAACGGGCAGTCTGGCAGCCCATCAGTCACACAGAAACACACAGATGCTTATATTATTTTTATGCTGATTAGCCTAGGGTCCAGGCATATAACTTGCTAACTCTTTACCCTTCAGCTAACCCATCTTTCTTATCTTGTTCAGCCATTTGGCTTCATATCTTTTCTCAGCAGCATTTCAACTTCTTTCCTCTGCATATCCTGGCATCTCTGTGGCGTCTCATCTCACTGGCGATTCTCTGGCATCTCTGCTGTGTTCTGCCTGTTCCCAGAGTCTTAGTCTGGTAGTCCCACCCACGTTTCCTGTCTGCCTTTGGCCAATCAGAAATTTTTATTAAAGCAGTAGGCAGGACAATTATTTACAATGTAACATCATAATCCCACTACTGAGGTTGGAAGACAACTTTGGGTTTCATCTCCCACCTTCCATCTTGTTTTGAGACAGGGTCTCTCTTGTTCACTGCTGTCTATCTCAGACTGAGATTTTGGCCATTCTCCTGTCTCTACTTCCCCTCTCCTAATAGGAACATACTAAGATTACAGATGCTCACACTATAAGATCATACTAAGATTACAAATGATTATACTATCACATCTGGCTTTTTAAAAAATGTAATTTGTTGTTATTGTGTGTATGTGATGAGGAGGTGTGGGCACTCATGCCATGGCATGTATGTAGACCTCAGAGGACCACTGTGGAATCTGCTCTCTTTCCTTCCACCTTCTTGTGGGTTCTTTGGCACACTCTTGACCCTTTGAGTTATCTCCCCAGCTCTGAGCTGGATGTTTTGCAGTGACAAAGGCTCATCATCCCTCCCCCATGGTGTGACTGAACCCCATCAGTAAGGTTTTATTCAAGTTCAAACATTTAAGCCAAAGAGCCCCAGTGAGTATCTCAGATGCTGCAGTCTACCACTTTGCACTGCCAGGCAAGACTACTGATCACTTGTGAAGATACCATGTTAATTTCATAGTGTATAATGTTGAAAACTAAGCCTCTTTAAACTAGTTCAGTAGTAAAGCCAAAAAAAAAATTATAGACAGTGCTTCTGCTAATTAAAAAACACACATTTTAAATAATAAAGTGATAGAAAGGACTTTAGATGTCTCATTGTTCATTTGAAAGCCTTGGAAACTGAGGTCTCTAGAACAGAGGGAGACTCAACCAAAGTTTAAAGCATTCTGTTTTGATAGAAGCAGGACTTTGTAGTTCAAAGCTTTGTGATTCAAAGCAGGTTGTATTTGGGGTGAATGCAAAGCCTGCTGACTGTTGGTTTTATTATTATTTTTCTCCTAACAAAAAAAGTCACCGTATTTAAATGCAAATGACAGCAGTTAGGTGCAGGTGACTGCAGGAAACGTTTAGCAGGGGCTGTTTTTGTGTTTTAGCACAGCAAGTTTTGGGGGCTAGCACTCCCTTTTAGCTTTTGAGATCAGGTAGCAGCAGCTGAGGATTGTGGAGCAAGCAGTGGGAGCTGCAGGTGCATCAGGTCTGGGAAACAATTCCCCTGACTATTTCTAAACAGTTAGAGATAAGATTAACATCAAGGTTAGGGAAGCGAATAAACCTCCAGTGTTGCCAGAGTGGTGATTCTCAGATTTGTGTCTATAAGAACCCCTCGAGAGCCTAAATAAAATAGATAAGGCGAACTCAAGTTCCTGGAGAGAGAAAAAAAGTAAACACTCTACAAGGTTGACTGACTATAGGGGGAGAATGTTCCAGGCTGAGAGCCAAGCAAGGCTGTAATTGGTCTCCTAAATAGCCAATTTTGCCCACCTCTGTGTTTGACCTATGACCCTTGTGACTATTGGGCAAATCCTTTTGGAATATATAAACAAACCACCATGATGATAATGGACTAAACCTCTGAAACTGTAAGCTATCCTTAGTTAAATGCTTTCTTTTATAATATATATATATACATATATACATATACACACACATATATCTTTAATGAAGTTGGGAGGGGATGCTGTAGAAATTCTGTGGGGTATTATAGAATGAGAAGAAATAGGATTAAAATACAATGAATACATATATAAAATTCAAGAATAAAATAATGGCTTTTGAAAAAAATCCCTAATAATTAGTAATTAAACAACATACATTTAAATAATCCATTGATTAAAGAACAAATCACATGGGAAATTAAAAAATATGTTGAACTAAATAAAAATAGAAAATAATAAATAAAGCTTTAAATCTTTACAGGCTACACAAAGAAAATAAAGCTGAAAATCAATGATCTGGATGTTCCCCTAGAAACCGAGATAAAGAAAAACAAATTAAACTCAAAATACATCCATAGAGATAACGGCAGAAATGCTGTTTTAATGAAATAGAAAATGAACACATAATATAGAAAACACAACAGAATAAACCATTAAAAAAAAACTCAACAAAATTTATAAATAATTGACTAGATTCATCAAGAAACATAGAAAGGAGGTAAGAATGATAAGGAGACATCACTAGAAACCCTACCGACATCTCATGAATGTCAGAAAATAATGTCATCTACTTCTCAGTAATAAGATCAACAACTGAAATACATATCATAGACACAACTAGGGCGAAGTGAATACTAGAAGTGAAATATGAAGAACTCTTGGCACAGGTTGTAATGTCAACATTCCAGAGGTAGAGTCGGGAGGAATGTGAGTTTCAGATGAAGCAGTGAGACACAGTACAAAACAAAACAAATGTTCTTTTCTCTTTTTCTTTTCCTCTCCTCTGCTCTCTTCCTCCTTTCTTTGTTTATTCTCACTCCACTTGCCGGAGCACGAGTAATGCACACACCTCCATAGTTAAATGTAGGCCAGAATGGCCTTGACTTCACTGCACAGTCAAAGATAATTTTTAACCTTTGAGTCTCCTATCTTCTCCTCATGAGTGCTGGAACAGGTAGATGGAAGGATGGGTGTGTGAGTAATGTGTATAGATATATGTGAGTGGGTGAACGTGTGGATAAATGAGTGGGTGCATGTATGGATGGATGAGTAGGTAGGTGGGTAAGTGCATGGGCATATATATATATACGGGTGGGCAAGAATGATGGGTAGGTGGGTGGGTGGATGGGTGGATGGATGAATTTAAAATGGAATGTTATTCTAAAAAAAAAAAAAAAACCAGTAATACAAATGTGTGAATAGTTGCACCAGACAGGTCATTTCCTATTTCTAGCTAGCTCCTGATGTTTTAAGCAGGGAGTTTATTCTAGGGAGCCTCAAGAAAGTGAGTGCCTCAATATTATGACTAAGTTCAAAGCCTGAAAGAGAATGGTCACATGATTTGGAAATTAGGTAGACGTCTTCTAGTTGGGATTATAAGGACAAGAAAGAGAATTTTGGTAGCTGGTTTTCAAAGAGTATGAAAAAAAAGAACACAGGGTGGAGGGGTTTAGGAACAAAAATGAGAGTCTCAGATCCAGGTTCAAGTATATGATAGTGAGTGAGTTGTTTGATGTCTGGATATGTTTCTTCAATATATCTGTAGCTATTTTCTTCTCCTTGCAGTAGAGATGGCCTAGGGAATTGCTTTTAAGTAGCTATAATAACTTCTAATTCACAGTCTTCCCTCTGTGGCAGCCCTGCACTGAGCTTTGCATACATCACCAGGTCTTTTTAGGTGAGTGGACACAACTGTTCTAGGAAAAAAGGCTGTCACTGTCTTGTTTAAGAGATAGAAGTGTGATCTAAGAAGTGGGATTTAAATTCAAGTAGGCCTGATGTCCAAGACCTCCTGCCCGTGTGTGTGTGTGTGTGTGTGTGTGTGTGTGTGTGTGTGTCTGTGTCTGTGTCTGTCTGTCTGTCTGTCTGTCTGCCTGCCTGCCTGTGTCTATGTTCCCATATACCAAGACCTGCATGTGGAGGTCAGAGGATACCTTCTGGGGGTTGGTTCTCACTGTCCACTTTGTTTTTGAGGCAGAGATTTTCTCCTCCTTTTGTCCTGTGTACCCCAGGCTAGCTGGTCCATGATCTTTGGGCTTCTTCTCCTGTCTCTTCCTCCTGCATACTGAGATGACAGATGTGTGTTACCACATCTGGCTTTGTACATGGGTCATATGGATTTGATACAGGTTACTAAGCTTACATGTGCATGCACACACACACACACACACACACACACACACACCACATAATAAAAAACTTAAATATGTAAAATTAGGGGGTTGTGTGTGCGTGTGCAAGTACGTGTATGTGTGTGGTTATAGAAACATGTACATGCAAGTAGAGGGCAAATGGCAGCCTCAGCTATCATTACTTAGGTATTCTCTCTCTTCTTTTTGAGACAGGGTCTCCTGTTACACAGGAACATCAAGTATACTAGGATTGGCAGCCATCAGCTTCCAGGGATCTGCCCATTTCCTCCAACTGGCTGCTGAGATTATAAGAATATAACACCATACCTAGCTTCTTTTAAAATGTGGATTCTCAGGATTGAATTCAAGTTTTGTGCTTACAAGGCAGCCATTTTACCACCTGAGCCATCTCCAGTAGAATTAGATATAGATCACTATGAAATAAAATTCAAACCAAAGCCAGCCCATTTGTGGATGAGAAAGACCAAGGAGCAATTCTGAGCACAGTCTCCAGGTACAAAGCCAAAGGGAAGAGTATTTTTGTTATTAAGCTGTAAACTTTGAATATTTGGTCCCTGACTGATGCTAGCATTTGGAAAACTATGGAACCTTTAGGCGGTGGGGCTTAGCTGATGGAAGTGATTGGCTAGGAGGAAGGGCAAGGAAACCCTAGCCTGCTTTCCATCCTGCCTAGATGTGAGCAAACTATTGTTGCTACAGCCATAAACTGCACTTGCCACCATGCTACCTCTACTATGTTGGACTGTGTAGCCCTAAACTGTGAGCCCCAAGATATCTTTTTTCCCAGAAGTTGCTTCTTATCAGAAATTTGACTAATATGACTAATATAGGAAAAGTAACTATTATGAGCACTAATGTATTTCACTTACATAAAATTCAAAGTCAGACAAAGGTAATGCATGGTGTTACCTATCAAAAGGGAAATTCTCTTCAGGTAAGTGAGAGTTAGGGACTGGAAGGTGAAGAGAATGGCTTCTGGGATATAGGTAAGTTTTCATCTGTTGATTAAATTGGTTCATCAGCTGTGTTGGTATGATGAAAACTTTTCATGTGGTACATCTGTGATGTGTACACTTTTATATGCAAATTGTATTGGTTAGCTAAGCTACCTACCAAATGACTCCCAAATGTAGTGGCTTGAAGCATTTATTTGTTGAGAGTTCCTAGGTAAGGGATGCAGGCATGACTTCCCTGGGTCCTCTGTCTCAGAGGCTCTCAAGTGAAGAGTCAGCCAGGGCTGCAGTCTTGTGTAAAGGCTTAACTGGGGAGGACTCACTGACAACTATTCTCAGGGAGTGGTGGTTGGATTCAGCTTCCCCTTGTGGACTAAGGGCCTCTATGGCTTCTGTCTGTTGGCCAGAAGCTCCCTTTTTACCTTTGTGAAACAGACATCCCTGTGTAGCAGCTTGCTTCTCCATAGAATGCAAGCCAGTAGTCAATACACATACACACACACACACACACACACACACACACTCACACGATGGAGATGAAAGTCAGTCTTCTGTGGCTTAATCGTGGGATTGTGAGTAAGATATTTCATCATTTGTTGTCCTGTCATCAGGACTGAAGTCACTGGGTCTAGTCCAAACTAAAGGAAGGGAATTATACAAGATGTGAACATCAGGAAGGAGGTCATTGGGAGCCACTGAGGAAGACTTTATGTGTATCCATCAGCTTCGGTTAAATCATTGATGCACAGCCAGGGAAATGGCTCAGCAGGTAACAGCAGATGCCCAGGGAGCCCAGAGGCATTGGTTCCCCTGTATCCAGGGTTATAGATAGTTGTGAGCCATGTGCTGTAGGTGCTGAGAAAAACTCAGGTTCTCTGTAAGGTCAGTATTCACTATTAATGGCTGAGCCTCCAATTCTACAGATATTCTTAGCTTTTCCTGCCCATGAAGATATGATGTTTATTCCAGTTTAAGTCCGTTTAGAATTAAACAAAGGAGTAACTTCTTGTATCTCACTGTCCTAAAATAGCTAGAAGATACTAAAAGAGTCATTTCATTTTTGCCTGGGACAAGATTTCTTTGTGGGCAAGGTTAGGCAGCTTGCTCTGTTTCCGAGTTCCATCTGTGGACTCTCAAGCTGCTAAAAGGGCTTCCTGTCTAGATCATCACCACCCATGACGTCATCCCTCTAATCAGGTGTGTTGACAAACTTGAGTAATTCTTCAAAATCTGGTTTAATTTTAACTCACTCCAAAGAGACACAAAATCAACCACTTGGGATGGAGAGATATTATGAATGAAATAAATAATAAATAGGACATAAATTTCAAAAGGGCTGAGAATCACATGCCTAGAAAAAATGATGATGGCTTGGTTTCTTCAAGTGGAAAATGAGGCCAATAAAGACAAATTGCAATGATAATTGCTTAGTTCTAATCAGTGGTAAATTATGGGTAGGCAGATAGCCGGGAAGTGAGTCCCAGCAAAAGACATTTGTTCTATGATATTATAAAGATATGAAAATGAAATGTGGCCTTGGGTAAGACACTTTAACTCCCATAAGCTATCCATTCTATATTTGTGCATGTAAATTTCTTTGGTTAGTTATTGTCAACTCTTGCATCTTTGTCTCTTTGTAGCTGGACCAAGAAGAAATTGCATGTTACAGAGAGTGAGAACAATACTGCGGGGTACTTTGTGATGTGAGCCTGTGTTGTTGACCTCACTAGCCTTGTCTGAAATCTCTACAAATTTCACCTTCGAGCCAGTGACAGTGAAAACCAGAGGATTCCATAGTATGTTTACCTGTCTATTGGAGGCATCCATGTGCTTACATTTCTTTTTGTTAGTATGTCATACTTTTACTTTTTTGATCCATCTATCTATACATTTATGTACTCATTTATCCATTCATCTTTGCATCCATCTATCTACCCAACCACTCATACATTCATCAACCTACACACTCACATACTAGTCTATTTATCCATTTATTCATCTACACACCCACCAATATATCCATCCACCATCTACCTTTCCATCCATTTAAACCATCAATTCATTGATCCATCAACCTTGTCTATTCATCCATCTACACATATACCCATTTATCCATCTATCCATCAATCCACACAGCCATCTGCCTACCCATACACTCACACACACACTCATCCATCAATACATTTATCTACCCACCCACCTATACTATCTACCCCTCCATCTATCTACCCTCCCATCCATCCATCCATTCATTCATCCATCCATCCATCCATCCATCCAATATCAGTTTATTTTGAGTACCTTTCCCTATACTAAATGTCATAACTACTAGAAAAAAGAATCATAAGTTAACTGTTTTCTTTATCATCACTGTGGAAGTACAAAGCTGTGTGAATAGGCTTCTTGGAGCTCAATTCTGATGTTCATGATTCCCTTTCCATTATTCTGCCATCAGTTACATCCTTTCTACCTCTTTACAGCCCTGCACACCTACTGTTTAATGTATAAAACACTGCCATCAACATGCAACATAAGATTTTAAAAATCTTACTGGAACATATAAGATAAAGTTTATATATGTGTGTGTGTGTGTGTGTGTGTGTGTGTGTGTGTGTGTGTGTGTATCTTACTTAGTGATCCCAACAAGGCTACAAAAGGATTTTTTTAATCATACCCCTATGCAGGTAAGGACATTAAGTTGGAGTGGGCAAGTTCATTATCTCTTAGCTAAGACTTCAAGCCTGGCCTATCTGACTGTGAAGTCCTTACTTGCTCTCTTGTTTTTAAGCATAATTCTTCATTGATTCTTTGGGAAGTTCACATCATGTACCCTGATCTCAATCCATATCCTCCTTTCACGCCTGCAGCATCCCCCAAAAGGAACCCCTCAACACATACACACACATTGTGACATTGGGTGCTGCAATGTGTCACAAAGTATACCAGTTTGTTTAATCAGCCCCACCTACAAAATGTTCACTGGTCTGTTCAAGGCCTCCAACACACCATCATCATAGGATCCTCATCAAAACTCTTCTAAAACATCCTCCTGCTATCCCAGTCGTAGAGATTCTGCAGTTATGTTTTGCAGGACCAGTCCCTTCATGCACTCCAGCAGGTCATTGATGTGGTAGATGTTAAGAGTGGGTCAACCGAAGGCCCAGGATGTGGGTCTGGGTGGTAGCTGAGCTGGTTGGTCCAGACCACTAAGTCCACCCTCCTCAGGATAGGTGTGGCGCCAGCTTTCCTAGGCCCATACCATAGGGGCCAGCTCTCTAATCTGTATGTGTGTGTGTGTGGGGGGGTGAAACTGTCTCTCCTGAGTGTGGCATCCAGCTGTTCCATGGTGGATAGGGCCAGGTCTCCTGCTGCATTGTTCAATGAGGGGCCGTTGCTTGCTCTTAAGTTATTGGTGTGCTCTATCTCCCTTTACCTCACAGTCCAGAAGAAAGGGGTCAATAGAAGAGAGGAATGGTAAAGAACTGTCTCTTTATGGAGACAAAGGAATTAATAATTACTACTTCAAATCCTCCATAACAGAAATCACCCACTGAATCTTCACTAGTATGGAGTCACCCATGTCATCACAAGCATCTCCAAGATTACCTCTTATGACCCAACCAAGCTCATCCTTGAAGGCTTCCTTGTTTTCTCTTACCTGCTGGGTTATTCTGGGAAGTGCCCTCTGCAAAAGAATGGCAGGTGCCCATCCTTCTACAGAAAAACAACAACAACAACAAAAACCCACTTTCCTTGGGAATTCTCAAACATGGCAGCTAGCAGATGTGTTCTCAGAGGCCCCAAATGCAGGCACAGACGGAGTGCTCTGCATAGAAATTGCCAGTAAACTTCACGACTGGGGGACATAAAGATCTTTTATTTGCAGAAGTTGGAGGCTGCAATTTGAGTACGTGAAATTGCCAATAGTTTGGTAAATATGTTGGCCCACCAACAGCCTTAAAAGGGAATCGAAACATTTTAAAACGCAGTGAGGTAGCAGCGTGTGTGTGGGAGGGTGCTTTCTGGAGAACCAATGGGGAGATTTGTGCTACACAGAAAACATCTCTGCAGCCATTGAGTGTGAGAACGGGTCATTTGGAAGCTGGTGGGTGCGTTCTAAGCATGAGGGCATGCAGAGAGTTTTCCAATCTGTTCAGAATCCTATGGTTGCTCCATTTTGCCTGTATGAAAAGAATCTATTTTCTTTGTTCTGGCATTTTCCATCCACTTTTAAACATGTCTCATATACCTTTCTGTCTGTAACTCAGTCTCCGGAAGAAGTCAAGAAAGACTCCTGCTTCTCCAGGTGTGGCTTCTGTGCTGCCTCACGTTTCTTCACTTGCTCCTTCTGGTCCACCTTCTACCCACCATGACATGTTCAAGTCTGGCTCTTTTATCATAACTAAAAGCCACCTTTGACTACCACCTCTTTTTCAACACTCCACCCAGCCCAGTCTCAATATCAAGTCCTGATGACTTGGCTATTCAGAAGGAAGAAAGACTATAAGGTGGTCTTTCTTCCTTCTGTCTCACTAGCTCCTAATCCAGAACCACCCACCATCCTGAAGATATCTGACTCCTTCCTCTTCTAGTCATCCTGCTTTGGATGCTGCTCACATCATTATCAGAATAAGTTTCTTTTTTCTTAGAATGTAAATAAGTCTCTAACATCCCCATGGTGAACATTCTTTTTGGGGTTCCCATGGCAGTTGAAATGGAAGCTATATTCCCTCTGTCTCTGGTCCTGGCCATCATTCTGTCCCTTGACTTCCTTTTATTTTTCTCACTGCAGTGATCAAATACCCTGATAAAAGCTTGCTCCACCATAGTGGAAAAGGCATGGAGGCAAGACAGTGAGGTGGCTGGTCACATCACATTAGCAGGCAAGAAGCAAAGTGATATAAGAGCCTGTGCTCAGCTCACTTTCTTCTTTTTAAACAGTCCAGAACCCAGCCTGGGAAACAGTTCTGCTTTAACTTAGGATGGATCTTCCCTACTTGGTTATTCAAATGAAGATAATTGCTCACAGTCATGTTTACTCAAAGGTTTATCTACAAAAGCTTCTAGACCATGCCAAGTTGACAGTCAATAGTAATCATTGCAGATCTCTCTCTCTGTCTCTCTCCCTCCCTCCCTCCTTCTTCTTCTCTGTCTCTCTCTGTCTCTCTCTATCTCTCCTCTCCTCTCCTCTCTTCTCCTCCCCTCCCCTCCCCTCCCCTCTCCTCCTCTCCTCTCCTCTCCTCTCCTCTCCTCTCCTCTCCTCTCCTCTCCTCTCCTCTCCATGAATAGCTCTAAATCGCACACATCACAATTATCTACAAACCCCACAGTGCCAGTGACTTCTGCACAGTGGATATATGTCAATCTTGGTCAGCTGATTTTTTTTTTAATTTTAAACTGGAGATTTGGGCAAATGGAAGGCATCTAAAAAATTGGACCTTTTAAATGCTATCTTATTTTATTTTGTGGCACTTAATTTCTTCTTTTAGCCTAAATTCCAGCTGTGGTTTCAGATTCCTGAAACTTTGGGGTATCTGCCATCTGGAAAACAAATACCTAATTCAGAAAAACCTACAGGTTGCATAGCTCTGGGAGAAATGTGGAAGCTTAATTAGCAGAGAGACTCCACACACATTCTGACTGGGCCAAAAATATCAGGCTGCCAATTTTCCATTAATTCTTGTTAAGTGCATTGAAGCCCTTGGAGGGCAGTGTATGTCTGATGAAATGGACCCCAAATCGAATCCCAAGTCATTCGTCTTTAGAAATGCACCCCTGCAGGTAATAAGACAAGTCAAGGAGCCAGACTGCACAGGTAGATGGAGCGGCACGGAGGACTGGCACCACCAGCATCCCATTCACTGATAATTCTAATGATGACTTATAAAGTGCCAGGCTCCAGCTGCCCGTGTGCATCACTTCATTTCATCCTCTGGAAATCCCAATAGGTAGGTTCTTCATTATCTATATTTGCAAGCAAGGGAACTGAGGCACAAGGAGATTCTACACATTGCCTGTGGTTACACATCTGCTGTCTGGAAGATGCAGTATTTAAGACTAGATGCAGTTATGGGATTGATAGTGATGCTTCATTCAAAAACTAACTGCTGATATGATGGTGATCCCATCAAACTATAGCAGGCTGGATGATACCTACCACCTAGTAATGTCGTAACACCAAAGCACCAGATTTTCCTCTTGTGTTTATTGATGTACAGCCTTTGCACTGGCCATTGTTTGAGAGTGTAGCATACACAGTTACACACAGCACACACTTGGTGATATAAGAACTAAGCCACCAATTTATGCATGCATTATATCTTTGTGTGTATGCATGTTGTATGTGTGTGTGTATGACACATATTTGGGAGTACATATACATATGTAGGTGTTCATGTGAAGTGTATGCATATACACATACAGGCACACATGTAGAGGCCATTGATTGACAACACTGTCATCTCAATACGTTTTCACCTTATATATCAGGCTAGGTCTCACACTTGAAACTAGAGCTCACTGGTTCTGTTAGGACCCTCTGTCTCTGCCTCCTGAGTACCAGGATTACAGGCAGATCACCACACTCATTTGGTATTTAGGTCTTCACACTTACACAGCAAGTACCACACCCACATAGCCATCTCCCCAGGTTCTACTTATTACTCACAACAATACCTTAGGTGTATTCCTAGCTTTCTGTACATATTATTTTTCTTGTGAAATGGCAAATCTGACAGGAAGTTTGTTTTGACTTTCAGTATAAGAGGAACACAATCCACCTTGATGGGAAGACACTAAGCAGGAGTGTGAGGTGGGTGGACATTGTGTGTCCACTAGATGCAGAAAGTGAATAAGAGATGGGCTACAAAACCTCAAAGCCTCCCCTAGTGACCCACTTCCTCTACCAAGAAGCCACTTTCTAAAGGTATCACAACCTCCTCAAACAGTATGAGCAACTAGAGACTAGTGACATCAGCAATAGCCTCATCCATTCAGGTTTTCTGAATCCCTTGATCACACCAAGAGAGTAACTGACCAAAGTGTGTGTATTTAATAATACACTGCAAGGGGCTCACACAACTCTCTTAGTTGGTGAATCACATGCTTCTCAAAGCATGACCCCATTTTAAAATCATGAAGTATGGTGCTCCAACTCTGTCTGTCCTTGGAACCACAACTTCAAAAATATATCTTTACAGTTTGTAACTTTACAATGATCTTGAAATCTCAGAAAACTTACAAGGGCCCCCATAGAACACTTAGTGGGTCTACAGAGTGGTTGTATCTTAACGTTGTTGACTTTCTCGTAATTTCCATACATCTCCTATACATAGCATGTTATGATTTTTAGAACATTCTGAGTAATTTGAAACCATCTTGTCTAGTTAGGGTTTGGTGTGTACTCCCCATGAATATTCTCTGATATACTCATTGGGAAGCTAACTCAATCAAAAGATCCCACATCTGTACACTGTTAATAGTTAATATTCAAATTTCACTAGTTGTTCTCAGTAAGGTAATTTATATCTGGTTTCTCACTGTTTGAGGATCTAACTCAGAGATAAAATTGAATGTAGTGGCTTCTAATGTGGAATGGTTCCTATGTCTCTATTTCCAGACACCCTTGAAGAGCACAGGCCAGTCCAGAAGCACATTTGCCATGCCTGCCACGTTTCTGGCAGGAAGCCCACCATAGGGTTTGATTCACCCTAGTGCATCACATCAAGATCCACCAGATGTCTTTTGGCCCTGTATTGAAGATGTTGGCTTTAATCACTTGAGTGAGGTTGTACCTACAGATTGTCTGTAATGCAAAGCGACTGCTTCTCCTTTGTAGTTGATAAATAATTCGTAGGGAGATGCTTTGGGACTTGGTACACATCTTAATTCTCAACAGACAGTGGTACATTATTTTCAGCACCTCTTTGTTGGAAAGCATTGTATGTTACTACTTATGTTTCTGTCACAGGAGGTGGGAACCAAGGCTCAGGTAGAGGCTATGCCATGGGCATCTGAGGGCAGGCAATGTCTCACAGGGATCCATGTCACAGTCTTGGGAGTTAACTGAACCAGTTCAAGATCTGGACTCGTGTGGCCTCAGATAACCCCATGACCTCCGTAAGTATGTTTCCTCATCTTTAAGGAGATTCTGTCAGGAAGAGGTCTGTCACATAACACACTGAGCATCTGACCACACAGAGGTCAGCAACATCTGTGTGATTTCCATAGTATGGGGAAGCAGCTTCACACATTAGTTCTGGACAAGCTTTGTTACTGATCAAAATGTCCATGCCAGTTACTGTATGCCTAGCAGGACAGCAAACAGGGAAGTAGGGATGTGTATATACGTCATGCCCAAAGTTACATGGAATGTTCAGAAACACAGCTGCAGAGGATAATGGGGACAAGTGAGTCATTTCAATGGAGGATCAGGACGTCATTACAAAGAATATAGTGACAATGAAGCCATGGGGCCACCGAGGAATAATAGCGTCATTCAACTACCTCATACACTCTGCTTTCTGCTGGGGGCTTCAGGGTTTGATTTGCTGGCAATGACATTAGAAAACACGTTCACTGGAGGCAGTAGTAGGGTCATGCTCTTGCCTGTGACGTAGAATAATGATGTAGAAAGGACAGGGAACATGGAGCTTGACTATTGCTAGCTCATTCTTAAACTTTCAATGGCAGATGAATGCTGGGCAGTGACAATGCTCTCCCACCTCCTGGGCAATGGATTTGGGTTAGGAAGATGTCTTTGGAGGCTCGGCCTAAGGCCTTTTAGATATTTTTGGCTAGGAGCCAGTTTGGCCACAACTAGGACCTGTCCTTCTGGAGTAAATACAACCAGCTCCTCATCATTTCTCAGTTTGTGACTCACAGCTCTTGTATCTCAGTCTGTCTCAGATTTTATTATGGGGGACAGGAGCCATGCCACATAGAATCAAAGAGGCTACGCCTAAGTAGCCTAACACACACCTCTGCAGCAAGAGCAGGCAAGGTCTCATGAGTTCCCAGACTCAAACTGGGGTTAGGAGGGGACAAAAGAGGCTGAAGAGGCTGCTCAGTGGTGAAGCACCCATACTGAGTGGCTCCCAACCACCTGTAACTCCAGTTGCAGGGGACCTGACAGTTTCTCTGTATCTCCACAGGCACCCACACATAGGGCATACATTCACACAGATACATACATACATACATACATACATACATACATACCATAATTTTTTAAAGAGAACAAAGCCAGTCTGTTTCATTCTCATCTTTCTTTTTCATTTTTTCTTTATTTTTGACAATGGAGTGTATATTCACACTCCATTAACTCCTTTCAATCTCTTCTTCCTTACTAGCCCCTAGTGGCTACACCATTAGAAAAAAAGATACCAGCTCTTCCAGCAATCAAGAATATTCACCAGGGTTTTGTGATGGTCTCATGAATTTAAGGGAAAAGAACAGATCTTGTTTAGACAACCACACTATTGAGATCCTGGATACAGTTTGCCTATCATTCATAGAAAACTGTACCTCACAGCACACGTCCAGCCCTGGTCCTTGGGCTCTTTCAACCTTTTTTTCCCCTCCTTATATGTTGCTCACTGAGCTTTAGGTATAAGGGTTTATTGTAGATGAATCAATGGGGCTGGGCAGCCACTTTTTCTCTGCAGTTTGACTTATTGTGTCCTTTTGTAATTGTCTCTGTCTGCTGTATAAAGAAGCATATGGGTGACAGTTGTGTAGATTGTCTTTTTTTGTGAGGCCCTGGCAGTGAGACCAGGATTTTTCCCTAGCACATGAGCTGGCTTTTTGGAACCTGCTCCTTATGGTGGGATGCCTCCCTCAGCCTTGTTACAAGGGGAGAAGCTTAGTCCTGCTTCAGCTTGAAATATCATGCATTGTTGACTCCCCTGGGATGCCTTACCCTTTTTGAGGAGTGAATGGAAGGGACATAGGAAGAAGGTGGCGGTGGGGGGAACAGAATGAGAGCAGGGAGGGGAAATTGCTGGTATATAAAATAAATTTAAATTTTTAATTAAAAAATTTTAAATAGCAGAAGTTAAATATTACAAAATTAATTAATTGGAAAAAAAAAAAAAAGCTTCTCTGGTGTTGGCCTGAGGAAATTCTCACAAGGCTTTACCTCCTGTGAGAAGAGCTAGAGGCAATTAATGACTCCTGAGAGTATCCTAAACACATACAAGCAATATTAGCTATCTCTGCATGGTGTGTGTGTGTGTGTGTGTGTGTGTGTGTGTGTGTGTGTGTGTGTGTGTGGTGTCAACATTGAGGGTCTTCCTTAACTTCCTCTCTACTTTATTTTCATTTTTTAAGACAGGGTCTCTCTTTGTACCTGGATATCGCTGATTTGGCTAGACTGGGTGGCCAGTTAGCTCCAGCAATTCTTCTGCCTCTGTCTCCCGAGTACTGGGATTATGAGTGTGCACTACCACATCTGACTTTTATATGTGTACTGGAGATTTGAACTCAGGTCCTCATGCTTGCGGGAAATAAGTACTTTTCCCACTGAACCATATTCTCAGCCCTGATGGTGAAACCTGTGAAAGGTGGTACATAGGGAGAGATGATTAGGTTATTGGAGTTCTGCTCTTGGAAAGAATTAACCCTTCAGGAATGAGGTCATTCTCATGAGAATAGATTGTTATTAGGAATAAGTTTAATATTATTTGTGATGATATGGCTTGCTTTCTCACCATATGACCTCTTTCTCTCCCACAGTGCCATCCACCTTGAGGCCTTTAACCAGTGAATAAATTAATGAGGCTTCCTGTCCTGCACTTTCAACATTCTGAACTGGGAGTTAAAGTAACCTCTTTTTCTCTCTAAATAATCTATCTAGCTTCATGCATTTTATTATAACAACAGATACATGAACAAACACATGCCCATACATCCCAATGTTTACATTCAGTGTCAGGGAGTTGTCACATACACTCAACAGCCCTTTGAATCCAAGATTTAAATTGGATCTACAATGTTATATCATGGCTTATTTTCTGTTTCTCAAACTGTGGAAGTGGAGTCAGCTGCCAGCATGGATTTTGTCTGACTGCTCCTTCTGGAAGAAATGACTATGGCTTTTCTCTGCTGTCTGTCTTCTACGTAGCTGGTGCTCAGCAAACCGTGGCTGAAGCTGTCTAATAAAAATGCAGGAGAGATACAGCTGTACATCCGTCTTAAAATGTGCAAACACTCTAATATGCAGAAAAGGAAGAGTCAGGTCATGTCTGTTCTCGATTTTAAAAATGCTAATCCTTTTATTCCTTAGCTCCATCTTCTTAACAAAGGAACAAACTTTGGCAGCAGAGCAACTGTGCTTCTTATGGCTCCCAGAAAGAATAGAGAACACCCCAGTGAAAGGTGACGCGGTCCCAAGGCTTCATCAGGAAACCATTCAAGAAGGAAGAGAAAATGGAGATGTAAATTATGTCATGTCTTAAGACGGGAAATGTGATGCCACATGTAGTAGAAAGGGGGTTTAAAATGACTTTATAAAATTCAGATGTACCCAAAAACCCACTGTTTTCCCAAAGCATGATGGATCACTGGAAAGGTATTAAAATGAATTCATTGTCCATTTCTTTATGGTTGACATCCAAAAGAAAAGAAAAGGGGGAAAAAAAGCAATGTTTGACACGAGGAATAGACCAAACATTCTAAGTATGGAATGTGATTTTAGCAAGCTGCCAAAATGCTTCCAGATGTTCACCGAAGCTTATCAAGCTATCTGCTTCATGGGGGTGGAAACGGGCTAAGCAATGCATGGCTCACAGACATCTCATACAGACTTTGGCCTCTGACCTGTAAAGTGTTTCCTTTCAAGGACTTGACTAGGTCTTTGCCATCTCTGGATTATACATTGGTCAATTTTCTGTGACTGTCTAATCAAGAAAAGAAAGTTTGATGTTGCTTTGTGGTTTGGGGTACTTTGGTCAGCTGCTTGGCTTCTTTGGTTAGGACCCGAGATGAAACAGTAGATGATGGAGAGATGTGTGAGAGAGGGGACTTGATCACTTCGTGACAATTGGGAAACAGGGGAGCCCTGCAAGGACACACCACCAATGACCTAACTTCCCCCTACTAGGTCGCACCTCCTAACAGTTTCATCATGTTCTCAAAACACACAGGCTAAAGACCACACCTTCAGCATGGCTCTTTCAGGGGAACATTCAAATCTGCACTATAACAAGTCTTAAAGAAGACTGTTCCCTTGAGGTTTTGGATAAGAAACAAATATTGGTAGGTGAAACTGAGCATTTTACAAACTGCTATGTCCAGTCAACTCCTTACATGAACTCATTGCTTGAAGAATATAATTTTAAAATGTCTGGGCTCATTTCCTATTACCTCAAAAGAAAATGATGAGAAGAAAGGCAGCCTTGGGACATTAAAAAATAGCAGAAGGTGGCTGGAGAGATGGCTTGGTCTGTAATGTACTTGGTGTGGAAGCATGAAGGCCTGAGTTTGATATCCAGCAGCCACATACAAACTCTGACTAGAGGAGTGCATTCCTGTAATCTTGGTGCTGTGGAGGTAGAGACAGATTACAGGAGCTCACAGGCCTCCAGCAGAGCCTAATCAGCAAGCTTCCGGTTCACCAAGGGACCCTGAATATAAAATATAAGGTAGAGAGCTTTTAAAGAAAACACACCTGACATTGGTCTTTAGCCTTCAAATGCGCAAGCCATACATTTGCATGCATATCATCACACTCACTTGTGTGCACATGTATGAATGGACACACACACACACACACACACACACACTAAATAGCAGAAGGGAGGCTCTGATTCCAGAAACTACAGTCTCCAATAGTTAGTTAGCAAGGTAAGACCTGCTTGATTTCTGTTTAGTGAAGCCTGAACCCAGCTAGCCACCACAGTGAGAATGAGATACACTGAGAAAGTTCTTTAACGAACAGTCCCATCACCTCCAGAGACAGGTGAGGACCCAGAGAAAAAGGGAGGTACCTGAAATCTATGAGGCTTCTCAGTACTGGGATTAAAGTTGTATGCTTCCATGGATGACTTTAAAATCTGCATTTCTAACAAGTAATCCAGATGACTGCAATGCAGTTAGCCCATGGATTGGGCTTGGGCAAAACACTGATATCTATTTCCTAGTGGGGAGAGAGTCCCAAGACTTCTCAGTCTATGGGATAATTAATGTTTATAGTCAGCAAACCTGTAGGCATATCTATGAGGGATTATGCAGACTCCAGGTATATCTGTGAGGGTTTGTCTTGATTAGGCAAATTGTGGAGGGAAGAGCATCTTAAATGCCCATGAGGACATACAGAGGACCTTCAATCTATGAAATCTGTAAACTGGAACAAGTGAGATGAGCATCAGTATGCATGTATCTCCCAGTCCTTCTTCACTGCACATGCAATATAACCAGCTGCTTCAGGCTCTTTTGACAAAGACTTTTATACCATCATTGACAGGGCCCTTAAACTGTAAGAAAAAAAGCTTGACTAGTCTGGTTAGTTTTTATAAACTTGGGACAAACTTAGATATACCATTCCCTCTGAATCGTACTTGAGGAATTACTTTCATTACATTGACCTGTGGCTACATCTGTGAAACATTTTCCTTTTTAAAAAAAGTTAGTATAGAGTTTTGACCTCTTTGTCAAAAATCAGGTGTCCATAGATGTGTGTATTTAAGAAAGTAGTATCTTCAACAAATGGTGCTGGCATAACTGGATGGTAGTATGTAGAAGAATGCAAACAGATTTGTATTTATCACCCTGCACAAAACTCAAGTACAACTGGATCAAAGACCTCAACATAAATCTAGTTACACTGAAGTTCATAGAAAAGAAAGTGGGAAAAACCCTTGAATGCATTGGCACAGGGGATGACTTCCTAAATACAACACTAGTAGCATAGACACTAAGAACAACAATTAATAAATGGGACTTCCTAAAATTGAGAAGCTTCTGTAAAGCAAAGGACATGGTCAATAAGACAAAATGACAGCCTACAAAATTGGAAAAGATCTTCACCAACCTTACATCTGACAGAGGGCTGATCTCTAATATATAGAGAGAACTTAAGAAACTAGAGCCCTAAAACACAAATAACGCAATCAAAAAATGGGGTTCAGAGCTAGAAAGGGAATTCTCAACAGGATTTCAAATGACTGAAAGACACTTAAAGAATTGCTCAACATCCTTTGCCATCAGAGAAAAGCAAATCAAAACAACTCTGAGATACCATCTTACACCTGTCAGAATGGTTAAGATTTAAAAAAAAAAAAAAATGACAGCCTATGCTGGAGAGGATGTAGAACAAAAGGAACATTCCTCCATTGTTGGCGGAAGTGTAAACCTGTACAGCCATTTTGGAAAGCATTGTGATGGTTCCTCAGAAAACTAGGAACCAGTCTCCCCAATGATCTAGCAATACCATATTGGGCATATACCCAAGGGATACACAATTCTTACCCCAAGGGCATTAACTCATTATGTTCATAGAAGCATTATTCATAATAGCCAGAACCTGGAAACAACCTAGATGCCCCTCAACTGAATAATGCATTAAAAATTTATGGTACACTTACACAATGGAGTACTACTCAACACTAAAAACATGAGTTCCTAAAATTTGCAGGCAAATGGAAAGATTTGGAGAGTATCATTCTGAGTGAGGTAACACAGAAAGATAGACATGGTATATACTTACTCATATATATTCAAAGCAAAGAATATCCAGGCTGCAAATCACAACCTATGAACAGCTCAGTAATAGGAGGAACTTTAGAGAGACATCCAGGGATCCCCCTGGGAAGGAGAAATAGAGAAGATCTGCTGAGTAAATTGGGATCATAATGGGGAGTAAGCAAGGGGAGGTGGAAACAATTTATGAGATATGGAGATGGTTGAGTGAGAGGAGCAACAGAGAGGGAGAACAAAGAAATGGGTATCTTGATAGAGGGATCCACTATGGGGTTAGAAAGAAACCTGGTGCCAAAGGAAACCTCCAAGAACCTATAAGGTGTAATTGGCTAGGACTCCAACCAATAGTGGAGGGGGTGTCTAAACAGTATTTCCCATATAATTAAATAAATGACCACCTTAATTATCATTATAGAACCTTCATCCAGCAATAGATAGAGGCAGAAGCAGAGATCAATAACTAAGCACCAGGTCAAGCTCCCGTGTCCAGTTGAAGAGAGAGAGTATATGAACAAAGGGACCAAGATCATGAGGAGGAGACCCACAGAGATGGCTGACCCCTAGCTATTGGGAGCTCACTGACTCTGAAATAATTGCTGCGGAACCATCATGGAAAGGAACTAAGCCCTCCAAAGGCTGATGACTGTCAAACAGTGTGGGCAGTATGTAGAGCCTCTTGCAGTAGGATCAGACTATGTTCCTGGTGCATGAACTGACACCTTGGAGCCCATTCCCTACAAAGGAACACCTAACCCAGCCTTAATACTGGGATGAAGGACTCAGACCTACCTCAACTGGATATACAAGAGTGAACTTACCCACCTTGGGACTTCTTGCCTTCCTTGGGGAATGGATGGGGGGATGGGGTGGGAAGAGGCTGAGGGAGGACTGAGAGTAACTGGGAGGAGGGAAGGGAGGGGGAGCAGTGGTAAATATGGAAAAAAGATTTTTAAGTAAATTATATATATAATGAATATTGTAAAAGTTAGTGTGTGACTGTTTTTGCCTGCATGTATGTCTTTGTACCAAGTGCAAACCTAGTGCCTGAGAAGGCTGAAAGAGGGTATCAGATACCCTGGCACTGGAGTTACAGATGGTTGTGAGATGTCCTGTTAGTATTGGACATTGAACCTGGGTCCTCTGGAAGAGCATTCATCGCTCCTAACTACTGAGATCTCTCCATAGCCCTATGTGAGGCATTTTCTTGATTGCTAACTGATATGAGAGGTCCCACCCCATTGCAGGTGGTACCATCCCTGGGCAGGTGGGTCTGGGCTGGAGAAGAAAGCTAGCTGAGCAAGCTAACAAAAGCAAGCCAGTAAGCAGAGTTCCTCTGAGGTCTCAGCACCAGCTTCTGACTCCAGATTTCTCCCTTGATGATTGGCTGTAAAGTGTAAGATGTAATAAACTCTTTGCTGTCCTAAGTTGCTTTTGGTGGTGGCATTGATCACAGCAAAGGGAAAAGCAAACTGGGACATCTCCTTCAAGAAGATGCTTCTGTCATAGCAATGACAAGGTAACTACACCTGCATGAAACAAACCAAAAGCGATGTGTAGGGGCCAGAACACATGGGTAGAGACATACACAAGAATGCCACCAGCTACTGTCATGTCCTCTCTCTTCCCTACATCACTACAGCCAGCTCCATCCAGATGGTTCCAACCAATTCATAGTCAATACTGAACTTCAGAAGACTGCCCATAAAGCACAGTTGGCTCACCATGAGCAGGCAAAGGCTGGGGAGAATCTTGGTGATCCATATGGAAGCTGTATTTTCAGTTATTTTCTGTACAATTATGATCTATGTGAGCTCCCCAATGAGGGTGCCTCTCCACACTCTCTTTAACCAAGTTTTGAAACCACAGACTCTTCTGAGAATATAGAAAAACCCATGTCCTTTCTCCCTAGTAATTTTCTATGGACACTTGAGCACCATGTCATTGGCCATGGTGTTTCATGGAGTCCAGTAGTAAGAATTAGCTAAGGTGTTTTGTGAGACCCAGGAGTCTAATCTCATGGGAGCCATTCTGTCCACTCAACTTCTGAGATCTGTAGGCTGCCTTCAGTATGATAACTATTCACCTTGACTTTTCTTTAAGATCCCACCTTACTGTCACCTGAGAAAGTGTTTGCAAAATTCTCTAGAAGAGTTCTCCACTTGTCTACTCTTCTGATTCACCTCAAGTCCCTTCTAGTGCAATCTGAGGGATGCCATATTGCCATTCACGTTCTAGTCTGCATTGATTGGAGAACAAGTGACAACTTCATTAGAGACCTGTCTGCTCTGTCTATCTCTTTGCTATGACTTAAGGGACATCTGTTCCCCAGCTTGTCATTACTCACAACCACAGCACCGAGCCCATCAGTTCAGAAACAGGGAG
Source organism: Sigmodon hispidus (assembly GCA_004025045.1). Taxonomy (NCBI): domain Eukaryota; kingdom Metazoa; phylum Chordata; class Mammalia; order Rodentia; family Cricetidae; genus Sigmodon; species Sigmodon hispidus. Next base: position 138,880 of record PVIH01003361.1, on the reverse strand, counting down.
GGACAGTATCACTGAAAAATGCACCTCCAATCTTTTATTCATTTGTCTGTGTACTCCACAAGTATTCAAGACTCAGATCTTGTGCTCAGTGGCAGGGTGCAGTGAAGAGGAAGGTCTTCGTTCCCATGGGGCTCAGAGTATAATTGGGAGAGGCAGACTGTCAGCGGATATATACTCCAGAGCATTCCAAGAGCCATGGAGGGAAGCCAGAAGCTGTCACAGGAAGGAAGTGATGCAGGGGCTGTGACTGGGGAGGGCTGATTGAGGAAGGTGTCTTGGTTAGTTTTGTCAGTTGATAAAGTGCCCCCATCAGTTTGACCTGCAGGCAAATCTGTGGTGTGGTGATATATATTTAATAAAATTGGTCTGGAATATCAAAGGTCAGAGCCATCTCTTCAGTCTTTTTTGTTGTTGTTTTGTTTTGTTTTGTTTTTTATTTCAAGACACTATTTTCTGTGTCCTGGCTGTCCTGGAACTTGCTTTGTAGACCAGGCTAGCCTTAAACTCACAGAGATCCTCCTGCTTCTGCCTCCCAAGTTCTGGGACTATCTCCATGTACTGCCTGGCTTTCATGACTTGGCTCTGTGGTTGACTCTCTGATATTCCAGACTAATTTTTATTAAATATATATCATCACACTGTAGGAGAAATTTTCTTAATTAATGATTGATATTGGAGGGTGCTGATCCCTGAGGATGGTGTCATCTCTGGGTGGTTGGTCCTGAGTGTTATAAGAAAGCCAGCTGAGTGAGCCACTGGAGAAAGCCAGTAAGGTGAGCTCCTAGTTCCTGCCTCCAAGTTCCTGCCCAAGTTCTGGCTCAAGTTTTCATCATTATGTCCTCTCAAGTGTAAGATAAAATAAACCCATTCCAACACAAGTGGCTTTTGGTTAGAGTGGTTCTCACAGTGACAGAGGAATACTAGGGCAAAGACAGCCAGGTAAGATTGAAAAGATGGGAGGGGGCCAGGCATGGAAAGAAAGTACTAGCTTGTGTGTGTTTAATCCCCATGGCTGGGTCTCAGCTCCTGTGAATATCGACCAAATGTCTTCCAATGTAGAACAAGCTGGCACAGTCGAGATATGAACAGTTTCTGCATTTAGTGCATGCTCCCTGCTGCAGTGTATGTCATGCCTCAGTGGCTGATGGTCCTACCAGCATGGAGCAAAGTTTCCCGACAGGCAGCACCTCCAAGGCAAAGAGTAAAGCGATTGGTCCTCACAGCTTAATAGAAAGTCATGGCAACAGACTGAGGCCTGAGGGTCAGGCACTCTGAAGTATTGTGTCTATACTAGCTCCATGGCTGGGCTTAGAGTAAAACTGATCCTATGAAGAAAAAGAATAGATGTTTTTCCTAAGCTGATGGGCCTGGAGTCAGAGGTGGGAAGTCCCACAGGTTTGGGCTCTTCTACAGAGTACAACATGGCTTCCTCTGTCATCATTTCTGTCCTTGGCAGGTGTAGAATGTGTGAATTCTGAGGAATGTGTGTATTCTGAGGAATGTGTGTGCCATGGTGGTGGTCATGAGTTGAACTCAGCCTAGCTGTGTGAATGATCTTGGATATGAATATGTATCCCCATGAAGTTGTATTTGCATTGAACAGTGTTGCCATGTTCTCAGGCTTCCTTGTTTCTGTATGTAGATGTGATCAACCATCTCCTAGAAATTGACATCCATTGGCATCCATATGGTTTCTTTCCCCAGGACTCTGAGAGATGCAGGAACATCACAGACGAAAGGAAGGTTTCTGGCATGGCCTCTACCTTCACATCTAGTCACACAAGGACCCTGCCCTACCACATCAGATGTGTGGAATATGTGGAGTGTCACACAAGCATGTGAGAGAGAAATCCTGGGTTTCTCAGGAAATGATGCTACCTGCTTGTCTGGTAGGCCCTTTATCTACAGCTCCTTTCTGAGGATGCATGCCTTATCTTAGTCAAGACCTTCTTCTCAGGTGCTCTGCACTTCCCAGCCTATCTGTCTCCACTTCCTCTGGCCTACTTCATGTTTCCATGCTGAGGGACCCTTGGAGAATATAACTCAGATCACATCACTCCGCTATCTCAAATTCTTCAGCAACAGCCAGTGAGGTTATAGGGATGAAGATTCCCAAATCCAAATAAAGCTCTGATGGTTGGCCCTCTTTAACTTAATTTAATAGTTTACATAAAAATCATGCATCTGAAGTGTCATTGGCCAAGGAGGTCAAAAGATACATATTTTAGAGCAAACAGGACCTATAGACCAATGCCTAGGGGATAGCTTCCATCACAGGCACAAACTGGTAAGTCTTCACAAAAATGCTATCTGAGTCAAGACAAAGAGGAATACAGAGGTGAGCCTAGGAGTGAGGTGGGGTCATGACAATGAGGCAGATTTGGGAACAATTTACAAAGACCATTTAAAACGGCCTTTGTAAGGTGGAGATGATTGAACCAGTTTTAGACTTGTTCCTATCTCATTTGGTCATTTTACCCTGGCACACAGGTAGCAGTTTCCCCCAAACTGATGTCAACAGCCATGGAGAATCAATAATTTGTGACTGGTAAGAACGTCATAGCTTTAAGGAAGACTTATATTTTAATGTAAATTTGATCAAAGCCAAGGCTATTTCTCCTATTCTTTGCTTCCTAATTAGAGAATAAGATGAAGAAGTGATGTGAGGTTGAGTCTCATGTTAGAGACTAGGGATTTGGGATTAATAAATTGACCAGTGTGTCTCCTAGGGGGAACACTGTCTCTGTCTCTAGAACCTCCAATGGAGTGAATGGGCCTCACACTGAAGAAGGGTGTGTAGCTGACTGAGCCCAGTGACACTGTACTTGGTGTTTTTCGTCCCCCCTCAGCCCTCTTGGTCCTTGTCTACCTCTGTTGCAGAGGCTAGGAAAGGAAAAGGGAGTGTTAATCCTCACTGAAAGCCATCGAGTGGCCCAGTGATACAGAATGCCACCGTGACACCATAGACATTGAATTTTGCTTTTCTGATAAGAGCAGATCAACTCGACAATTTTCTCACAATGTTTGATATATTCCATGGCTTGCTGTAAACATGGCATCTGCAGCCAGAGTACAACACTAATCTCTTCACCAAGGCAACTGTCAGAGATGCTCCAGAGAGCCACGGGGATGCTGGCCTGACATGGATGCCTCACAGAGCCCAGGGGAAACCTTGCTGCTGGGGAGAGAAAAGGAGGGTCTATGTGAGCTCCAGTGGCCAGGTGTTCTCTCTCCCAGTCTCCTTCCCCCTCCTCCTCTTCCTCTACTCCCCCCTCAGCAGAATGCATTCCTAATTAAGTGAGGTGTGACTCAGCTCTTGTGCCTTTGTTTCTGGATAATTCTGAAACATGCATGACCTGCCAACATACACAGGATGGAGAGAAGGAGGACAGAAAAGAGAGAACAATAAGCTTCATTTTCTGAGCATGAAGTATACAAACTCTGTCCCGTATTATTGTAAAATTCTTGTGTAGATTCCAGTTAAATGCATGGAATATGAACAGCTGTGCACAGGCATCGGTGACAATAGGGTGTATGTTTTCTGAGCATGGACTGTCAACTAGGCTCGTGTGGGTGGTCTCCCATTTAGAACTTACGATAGACCCATTAGAAACGAGCTGTGCTTACAGAGATGAGTATCTCTATGCAATATGTCTGTGTCTGTCCTGGCGTCCTTGTGTGTTTGTGTGGTGGGAAACGGGAGCTGGGAGAGTCCATGTTTCTGGTCATGTGTAAGAAGAAAAAGCAATGCCTGAAAAGGGATAGAAAAACAGCAATACACTGAACAAATAAGTCTGAGTTACTGCAGGCCAGAGGACTTTAGCACCCAGGGCCAGATGATAGAGGGGAAGCAGGGGGACCACCAGGAGCAGACAGCCACAGCTCCCCAGTCCCACCCAGCACCTTTACACTCACAAGCCTGGAGAAAGCAAGTATACGGGGGACGTGGCTTCTCAGCTCATCATCCATCAGGAGCTGCTGCTGCAGGCAAAAGCATCCATGCAGACTCAGATGAAAGAAAAGTAGCAGGAGGCGGACACCCATCCATCACCCCGCATCCACAGGCCCACCTGGTGCCATACTTCCTCAAGGAGATGAAGCAGGGTGGATGAGAAGGCAGCTTGGGGCAAGTCAGATCCCAGAATCCTCCCATCAGCTTAGCTCCTGTCTTAAGTCCGGAACATAATCATTCATAAGTGCACCCGCTACCCTGATGGAGGGCTCTACCCACCCTTCACCTCTCGGCTCCTCTCTCCAGCTTGCATAATTACCTAGTACAAGCCCTGGAGGATCCCCAGGCAGAAGATGCAGTTGGACAGCTTTTCCCAAGGCCCTCCTAGAGGAACCCCCAGGATGTCTGCTCACCCACTGGGCTCCAAAGCCTATCCCCAGGGCAACACAACAGTGACAGATCAGCTGGACAGAGCAGACCCCAAGGTGAAGGGCACATGCTGCCTGTTCTGACTGCTCTGGGGACAAGGTGGCAGGATGCTTCTCCAGCTATCAACACCGAATGTGCACAAACAGATAGAGGAATACAGCTGTTCCTTGCTCTCTGCTTTAGCTCTGGCTCCTGCTACTGTTGCAGTCACCCTGATGCTGCATCTCAGCCCCAGCCCAGCTGTTCCTTGTGGCTTCCTCATATTCTGCAAGCTGCATCTGCACAAGCCACCCCCAATGTGGCCACAATAACCCTAGTACAAGAGACTCCCTACAGTGTGTGTGTGTGTGTGTGTGTGTGCTCATTTGTATGCAGGGGCATATATATATGTATATATATATATGTATATATATGTATATATATATGCACATGTGTGCATATGTATATGTGTGTTGTGAGGACTAACCTTAGTTGTCATTCCTTAGGCAACATCCATCTCGTTTTTGAGACAGGATCACTCATTGGCATGTTTTTTTCTGTATGTATGATTGTGTATATCTGTGTGCTCGTGGTGGTGGTGATGGTGGTGTGTGTGTGTGTGTGTGTGTGTGTGTGTGTGTGTGTGTGTGTGTGTATTTCAGTGACTGCAGGCACAGACATACCACAGGATGTATGCAGAAATCAGAGGACAACTTTTGGAGTCAGTTATTTCGCTCACCATGAGTTCATTCCTGAGATCAAACTCAAGTCAGGCCATTGGGCATATGCTGACAGCACTGTTATCTGCTGAGTCATCTTAACTGGCCCTCGATGTCCCTTGTATAAGAATAACCTTAGGACAGGGTGCTTAGTTGGTGGAGAGATCCCCTGGCATGCATTAAGCCCTGGGTCCCATCCTGAGCCCTGCACAAGGTGAGTGTGGTGGTGCAGGTGTGTAATCTTCCCATTGAGGAGGTAGGCACGGGAGGATCAGAAATTCAAGGTCACCTTCAGTTCCACAGTGAGTTCAAGGCTAGCCTAAGCTACATGAGACCCTGTGTTTGTTTATTAGTTTTAAAGGAATAACACAGAATACAGGGATGCAGGGCTTTTCTTCTTGGCATTAACTCAATTCTGCTTTCACAAGGAGGGGTTTTATCTCAAGAAAAAAAAATTTTAAATCAGGGTTTGACAGAATGCCTCAAAACTGTCTGCTGATCCAGAATGGTAGCTTCAGGCCACAGGGAATTGTTTTGTCTAAAAAGGCTACAGCTCAATTAATATTCTATGAAAGGAAAATGCAGATGGGCTTCGCTCAGGAGGACCAGGTCCTGGGTGATACTGATTATTGTGCTTCCTGCCCAAGTCTTTTGCCTTGTAAACCCCTTCGCTTCATTAGCTACTTGGAGAGCAGATGAGCTCACCTGCTTAACCTCTATCAGAGCAAGGGAAGGCAAGAGTCCAATGGGGAAATTACAGAAGCAGCTTGTAGCTTCCACCAAGGTGATTTTCTAGCCCCTTGCCTCCAGGGGACTCCATTTTGACAGGACCATGTATTATATTCCTGGCTGAATCTTCCCGAAAGGTCTCTATGTGGCCTTGGTCATCAAGGCCACCTCACCAGTGTAAAGGAAGCCTGGGCTCCCGAGACATCAGTGAAGAATCTGGAATAGATGGATATGCTGCAAGCTGGCCTGACTTCAGTGCTGAGATGGCCCCCTGGGATGCAGGTGCACTGCACAGGGCTCCTGTTTCTTGGTAATAAGGTTTCTAAGCAAGAAGAATGTCTGGAGCTCAGAGGCTTCCATGGCTGCCTGAAGAAGGGTATCTGAATCTTGGGAGAAATTAGATTATCTTATACAATATGAGTTCCCAAAGCAGCAAAGCTACATGGTAATACACAAAGCTGATAGTTAAACACACCAAGTCGGCAGGTGCTCATGAGAAGTAAGACTTGTTTATGTCAGTAAGACAAGTGGACCCCTGGCCCAAGCCAGGTAGTTCAGGTGGGACTTGTAATAACAGGTGATTTTCTATCTCGATCTGAAGTTCTTTCCTGGAGGTTCCTGTCGAAGTAGGGTTAACCCCATTTTACAGACCAAGAGGTCTCCTCTACCTGTCCCATCTAGTAATGGAAACATAATTTATGGTTCCAGATAGATTCTCTGCAAAGGAAACAGTATGTGGGACAGAGCAAAATGTGAGAGAGGTATCTAAATTGTGTTCTTAAGGTATCAAACACAGTTTTCCTGGGCTAGAATATAGCTTAGCTGGCAAAAATGCTTGTCTAGAGTGCAGTGCAGAAAACCCTGGATTCCATCTCTAGCAACACATATACCAGGCATGATTACCTGCCTGTAATCCCAGTACTGAGAAGATGGAGATAGGAAGATGAGAAGTTCAAGGTTATTCCTGGCTATAGTGAGAATTCAAGGCCAGCCTGCGTTACAAAACACACACACACACACACACACACACACACACACACACACACACACACACACACACACGGTGGGGGGGAATTACTAGGGGCTGAAGATTAGAGTCTTGAAACCAGAATTATTAGCTCTTCATGGTCTGCCCTGACTTCTCCTCAAATAACTCCATAGGCCAGGAAAGCTGAAACAATCAGATACCCCTAGAGAAACTATGCTCACTGGACTAGTTCCCAGCGACTGTCCATGGGAACCTAGAGTGCTCCCATAGGTACCTTGACAATGGGACCAGGTCTTTGTCATTCACTTCTTGATTTCCTGTGCCAAGCTCTCCACTTGGTTATGGTTGTGGAGTAATTACTGTTTGAATTAAGATGACAGAAGCCCTCAGAATGTACCTAGACACCACTGATATAGAGGAAATGCTGGGGAAAGAAAAGAAAGGAATATTTATCTGTGTTCTAGAATGCTCCAGCTCCTGGGTCAAATGTACTACATGGATTATTTTTGGAAACCCAGGAGATAAGATTTAGAAGAATGAGTGTGGAGATGGAGTTAGCACCCTGCCACAAGTGTGCCTCAGAGGGCTCAAAATAACCTCACTCCATAACCACCATTTATCATGCTGAGTGACACCTATCCATCCCTATTGACTTGTTCTTACTATCTGCTGCCATGCAGAACCTACAGCCCTGAGTCAAACCAGAGGAAGGCAGTCCGAGATGAATCTGGTTCTGTGAGCGCTAAATTCCCTTTCCATTGGGAGTCCTGTGGTGTGCCTGGAAGATGGCTGACATGCATGCAGAATCCACCCCTGCAGCTGCCACTGATTAAAAACTGCATGTGTACATCACAGCTGCCTTCCTCCTTCAGGCTCGGCAGAGAATACATGGAATTGAGATGTGCTGTCTTCCAGGCAAACCGTCTTGTGGGGTGCCTCAGTGGAATGGCTCCTGGGCTTATATTAAACTCAAGGTGGGTCTTGGCACAAGGTGTGGCATTGCTTTAATTCACAGTGATATTGGCTTTTTGTGTCTTTGAAAATCTTGGTTTCAAGGTCAAGTGGGACCAAATAGTCCTAGAGCTTAGGTTTGGCAGAGTCTCCTCTGTATGATGACTGCATATGGCCTCTGAATTTGGACAAGTTGATTGCTTCTGCACCATCTTCTATAAAATGGGGATAACAATAGTGTCTACCTTCCAAGGTCACAGTGAGGCTTGTGGAGATGGTCCTGCGATGATCCTGGAATGCGTGGGTTGCCAGCTCACTTAATGAATAGCATAGGCTTTCTAGAGTCATAGAAGACAGTGCCATAAGCTGAATGGCTTCAACAACAGATGTCTGTCACCTTACTTGGAGGTTAGAAGTCCAAGATCAAAGTTACAGAAGAGTCTTTGCTGCAGAGAGCTGTAAGAGTAAACATGCCTATGCCTCTCCACTCATGGAGGTGGTCTCTGGTCGTGGATCAGCCATGGTTGATGTTTCTTCCAGACTTATGCCATTGTCTTTAGATGGCTGCCTCCCTGGGAGCTGTCTTATCCAAACTTCTTTTTCATATAAAAACTATCAGCTACATCAGTTGGAGCCTACCACTCTTCCATGCCCTTATATTAAAAAGTGACAGCTGTAACCTAAAAAAAACTAAGACAAATACATATCATATAAATCTGTAATAAGTCTATATTTTCTTGTGTTTGTTTCTGGTATTGTTGCTTTTATTTTTAGTATGGAGTATTAGTATTTCAAGCAGGTTACAAAGTATGCATTTGTTAAAATCATTGATTGAATTTAGGTTTAATTTTGCTATCTAAAAACTCACCAGTTTTTTTTCAGATTCTTCAATTTATTGAAACAAATTTATAATGTATGTCTTTATGATTTCCTGGAATTCATATCTGTTATAATGTTTGCCTTTCAATTTCTAGTTTTATTGAAGTAGGTTTTCCATGTTTTGTTTAATTTGGTTAAGAATTTGCCAATCGTGTTTTATCCTTTAAAAATAATTAATTAATTAATTTCAAAAAAAAAAAAGTGACAACTATCATGACCCAGTTTCCAAAGAAGGTCATATTCTATGACTTTGGGGGTTAGGAATTAAGACATGTGAACCCAAGGGAAACAACTGTACCCTAATAGTGACTTACCTCCTAAACCATTTTTGCCAGCAGCAGAGGACATTTGATGCTCAGTGGTCCCCATCTCACATCCTCATTACTGCTGGGTTAAGGCTTGTTTCTCTCCCCATGACACCTGCTTCCTCTTGTTTCCTAGGTAGTCCCAATGCTCAGGACACTGCTCCATGTATAGCAAAGAGTCAGTAGATATTTATTGATTGACTAGAAGTACATTTTATCTGACCCTCAAGTAAAGCTAGGACACAGGTATCATTATTGCGGCCCAAAATAAAATAAAATGACACTTTTTTCATACTCAGAGCCACTGTCATTGGACCAAGGTACTATATGTATACCTGTGTGTGATGATCTATTATGTATCTAATAAAGTTTGCCTAAATATCAGAGAACAGAGCCAGCTAAAGATTTAGCCACAGAGGTCAGGGAGTGGTGACACACATCTTTAATCTTAGCATTCAGGAGGGATGCAAAGGCAGAGAACCATTTGGATCTCTGTGAGTTCAAGGCCAAAAAGAGCCAGGCTATCTGGAGAGGCCAGAAGAGGGTGTCAGATCCTCTGGAGCTGGAGTTAAAGGTGCTTATGAGCCACATAAGGTGGGTGCTGGGAACTGAATTCAGGTCCTTAGCAAGAGTAGTGGGCCCTCTTAACTGCTGAGCCATTTCTGGCCTTAAAATTAGAGTTACATAATGCCTGGGAGTTAACTCAAAATAATTTAGTGATGGTAATGAGTATAAGTTAAGATGAAATGAAAGGAAGCATGAGGGAATGATAAAGTTAAAAAATTGTTAAATGGAAATCCTTTCCATGACTTTTTTCTAACTTTGTATGTACCTGGGAAAAATAATTTCATTGTCACACATGGCATTGTGACTGCGTTTTTAAAAATAAACATTATCTTTCAGAAACATATGCTAATATATTTCAGTATAAAATAATACATGCCTAGAATTGGCTATAAAATTCAAACTTATCTTTATAAAGAGACAAAATGAAGTTCATCATATTGTCCATTCCTCAAGCTATATAATGGACATGTGGGAGAGTTTATATTATTTTTTCTATTTTTTGTTTATTTGAAATTTTTATAATAAAAACTTTAATATAAAAAACATAAAAAGAGGAATCACTTCATAATGGCTACTTTATAAATCTACTATAGTATTCATAGCCAAGGTAGACAAAGACATATCAATAAGGAAAGCCACAAGACAATTACATTGATGGGTATAAGCTCAAAGGTCCTAAATCAAATCTAAATGAAATATTAGCAAATTAAGCTCAACAATGTACATAAGTACAATGCAAAGTAGAAATGCAAAGTTGGTTCAGCATTAGAAAATAATTGATGTATGTTATAGATTGAGCTGAATTCTGTCTTCCAAAAGTTACTGAAGTCCTAAGGTCCAGTGTCCATGCTTATAACATTATTTCAGAATCAGTTATTTACAGATGATCATAATAAAGCAAGGGCATGAAGGAGGACTCTAATTTTATGCCACAGCATCCTTGTAAGCAGAGGAAATGTACAGAACAGAGCATATGAACACATGGGTTCAGAAAACCACCTATAATCTGAGGTGACACTGGTCTATGTCAAGTTAACAACGCCAACTAGGGTGCCCACCTACAAGCCAGGCTTGGAATTATTACTTTTAAGTCTTTCTAATATTTTTACATAAAATAATGATTGACTAGGAGTTCAGAGAACCAAGCCCAAGAACACACCCAGGCCCTGGTATAGTTTAGATATGAAATGTTCCTGCTGGCTCATGTTTGTTTGTTTGGTCAGTTTTGATTTTTTCAAGATAAGGTTTCTGGATGTAACAATCCTGGATGTTCTGGAACTCAATTTGTAGACCAGCCTGATCTTGAACTCACAGAGATCTACCTGTCTCTACCTCCTGAGTGCTCCGATTAAAGGCATGTGCCACCACTGCCCAGGTATGTTTTAATTTGGTATACAGGTGATGGTGGCATTTGGAGAGACTGTGGAACTTTTGGAGCAGGAGGCATGGCTGGAAAAATTTGGCCACTATTGTCAGACTTTTGAGGGACAGAGTCTGGCCCTGCCTTTGATCTAAGCTCACATACACCACACATACTATACACACACACACACACCACACACACTACACAAATACACTATATACACATACTACACACATACACACACTACACACATTCTCTGCACACATATACACACTACATACATATACACACTACACACATATACACACTACACACACATATCACACACACATACCACACACACACAAACACTACACACATATACACACTACACACATACACCACACACACTACACACATACACTACACACACACTATACACACACACCACACCACACACATATACATATTACATATTATCACACACCAAAAACTTCAAAACTTAGTATTTAAGATGTATATTTACATTTCTATAAAAAAATCTTTTTAAAATGTAACAAAGAAAAAGAGAAAAGGGTAGCACATGACCTTTTTATTCTCTCCTTTTCTTGGTTGAATCACCCAGTCTTAAAAAATTGAAGCCAAAGCAAAAGAAGACAAACAAGAGAAAATAATAAGCCGACCACTTGCCAAACCCTCCAGCCTCCACCAGGAGTCCTTGCCTACTGCCCACGGTGTTGCTACAGTTTATACACACTCACACTGTTTTGAAGATAAGGAAAATAAAAAGTAAAGAGAGAAGCAACTAGCTCAAGATCTCATGGCTGATATTTAATGGAGTTAAAATATAAACCCAGGTTAGGAGGTTAAGTCTACTTTTCGTTGTATTTCAGTTTTCTATTACTATAACAAAATGCCTCAGGCTGGTACACCATAAAGAAAAACATCACACTGGACAGCTCAGCTGTGAAGAGGGCTTGCAGTTCTTGCAGAGGACCCAAGTTTGGTTCTCAGCACCTATATAAGTGTGCTCACAAGAAACTGTAACCCCAGCTCCAGGGGAAAAAATGCCCTCTTCTGGCCTCCATGGGCAACTAACACACACACACACACACACACACACACACACACACATACACACACCCCTACACATAAGTGAAAATAAATCTTAAAAATCAAATTCTCAAACCTCAAGCTAATGAGCTCCAATAGATTTTATTTGCACAGCTTTATGGTGATGCTTATGCATAAATAAGCACACAATCAGGACTATTTTGCCAGGTCCCAGAAAACAGCAGAACTTATGGTCATTGGTCCACTTGACTTCCCATGTCTTTGAATGGGAGAATAATGTGGGTTTAAGAATGTGTACATTTAAGGTGGGGCAGAGCCAAAACTGAGGGTGTTTAAAATGTTCTCAGCAAGAAAAGCCAGTAACCTAGAAATACAGAACATTAAAGATGGAGGTGATATCAACAGGGGAGCTATTTTTCTCATTACATACAAAAAAATCACTTCGTCTTAAAAGGGCTATAATAATTAGAGACATGCAAACATCTATTTTATTGCATTTTGCATTCACAAAAATATTTATACGAAGGCAATGTTTGTAGCTCAAAATCCCTGTCCTTTCTCCTTGTTCAAAGGCAGACAACAAAGTCCTATGAATCACACTTGGTGATACGGCTTTTGTGTATGCTAGCACGGTGTGTGTGTGCGAGGAAGAAGGCATGAATAGGAAAGGCAGCCCTCCAGCCCTCCCAGACAGGACCACTTCATTCGAAGGCAGCAGGAGATGGCTTCTGAGAACTACAGAAGGACTTCTTTATAATTTGCATTTTTAAAAAGCTGTTTCTTCCACCTAAGTGTTTCTACTTGTTGGATCCTTTTCTCTGAGGCCTGAGAGAATAATACAAACATTTCTGAAGCTTTCAGAGTTTGACAAAGAAGCTGGTTTCAGAGAGGGGTAACCTCAGCTGTAAGAACGATGAACAGAGGATGGAGAAAGGACTGATGGACCAGTGAGATGACTCAAGGAAAGGAAGGGGGATGGGGATGCCTCGCCCTGAGCAAGGCTCTCGGTGGCCTTCTTCTGAGATGGAGAATAGTGAAGAGTATTTTTGTTCCTCTGTAAAACTTCCTAACATTTTCTCGTTTTGTGTTTTGTGCTGAGTTTTTATTGTAAGTTGTATATTTTCTTAGTTTGAGTTTCTATTGCTGTGAGGAGACACCATGACCATGGCAACTCTTATAAAGAAAAACATTTCACTGGGGCTGGCTTACAGTTTCAGAGCTTCAGTCCATTATCATGATGGTAGAAAAGCAGGACGGTATGCAGGCTGACATGGCGCTGGAGAAGGAGCTGAGAGGTCTTCATCTTGATCCACAGGCAGCAGAAGTCACTGTGTACCACACGAGGCATAGTTGTGCATATATGAGACTGCCAAACTAGTTCTCACAGGGACACACTTTGTCCAACAAGACCACACCCTCTGATAATGCCACTGTCTATGGGCCAAGCAGTCTGAGGGGTGTCATACCTATTCAAACCACCACACATACTCATACTTTTAACTAAATGGTAATCAGATATTTTCTGCAACCCTCATTATTGTTGGGGAAGACGGCAAGTGTTGGGAGAGGTGTTAGCTTCAGATTTCCCCAAGAGTTGGTGCTAACTACAAAGATCAGTTTGAACCACATGCTACTTTCTGATCAGTCGCTTTGGCCAGAGGTATTGTGTTGGTTTGACTGAGAAATGTCCCTCATAGTATCATGCATTTGAACTCTTGGTCCCCTATTGGTGAAGCTATTTGGGGAAGAGCATTGGTGGCACAGCCTTGCTGTAAGAAGTATGTCCCTAGTGGCAGGTTTGGAGGATGCATAGCCTCCCTCTGCTTCCACTCTGTTCTCCCTGCCTCCTGCTTGTGGTTGAAGATGTGATTTCTCAGCTCCCTGATCTCGCCACCTGCTGCCACGCCTTCCCTGGTACCACAGATCCTCCCTCTGGAACCACATGTCAAATTAAACTTGGTCTACCATAAGTTATTTTTTGGTGTTTTATTTATCACAACAACAGAAAAGTAGTACAAGTGTAAACTGCCTGGCCTGGCCCTGCATAGACAGTCGGGGATCAGCCTCCTTCCAACACTGGGGACGGAAGGACAAAGCAGAGGGATGGGCCAGCTTCCAGGGCAATAAGGTTGTTCCTTTACTAGGACAAAGATGGGTATTAGGAAGTGAGGCCACAGCTGCTGTGTTCAAACTACAGCTCTAGAATCCTGAGCCTCTGTGTTTATTTACACAGCCATTCTTTGTTGGGGACTAACTGTAACCACAATATGAAAATGTAATAGTGAGTTCTCTTCCATTTTACACACACACACACACACACACACACACACACACACACACACACATCCTTTGGATCATCAAAGAATTTTGTGACTCATGATCTTCATTTCTTTTTTAGAATAATTGCCTGAATTATGGATAATTATAACTATAAATAAAAATGCTAGGTCTTTATTATTAGAACCATGATGCAAAGGCCATGAGCATCATTACTGTGTGTACGTGTATGATTAATGAGTGCAGGTGTAACAGGTGCCCAGATCTTAGCACAAGTAGTGCCATGTTGGAGGCACCATTCTGATTTTAAAGCCCAGCATGTAGGTCCCAACATGTTCCAAAATGGAAACAAAGACCACCAAAGACCTGGTCCATAGCTCTAGGGTCAAGTCCCTAAATGGCCTAAGCTTGCTTTTCCACTTCTGTAGCTTTGCTTCTTGCTGACTTATTCTTGCTACTCAAAGGGTTTTCAACCAGGATGTGGGTTTTATACATAAAAGATGAAAGATGGTGAGGTTCCTGGATGCACAGTTTGGGTTTGTTCCCTATGCAATGCATCCATTGGCTACAAGACAGACTTTCTATTTAGCTTCAAGAGTGACAGTATGTTTAGAGAATGGTTCTCCCCTTTAACTGTTGGCTCCCAAGAGAGCAAACCCAGGTCATCTTATTTGTGGGGCAAGTGATCTGTTACTCTAATTTCTATCTCTGTGTCTGTCTCTCTAGCTCCCTCTCTCCCTCGCTCCCTCCCTCCCTCCCCACCTCTCCCTTCCTCCTTCCCTCCCTCCGTTCCTCTCTTTCATGAGAATTTAGAACATAACAACTGAAGCTTTTTAGTGGTAAAAGTACACATTGATTTGGTATTAACTGTTTTATGAGACAACAAAGAGGAGGGAAGAAGAGACAGAAACACAGAAAGACACACAGATGGAAGGGAGACAGACAGACAGACACAGTGACCATTTATAGTAGAGAAGAGCTACATTAGCAGACCTGAGACACAGAAGCAGGATTTTTGACTCCCAGTTGGACAGCTGGATCCAGCTTCTGGATATAGCACTTGGGACTTTTTACCAAACCACACTTGTCTTGTGTTAGCTTCAGCTGGGAGCTAGTTCTGCAAGGTCAAAAGGGTTTTAACCCCAATGAAGTGGTTGAGGGTTTGTTCACAGGCTCAACTCTCGTTAAGGGTTGTGATGAGCTGAACTGAATCTTCCCACTCTCAAAAATGATTTCAAAGATTTATATCCTAAGTTCTAGCCCCCAGTCTTCAGTGGATAACTCTATTTGGAGACACAGAAGTATTGTTAAAATGCTTTCCTTGGGTGGGGGGACAGAAACACCCTGTAGCCTACTTCCTCAGAAGGTCCCACTGACTAACCAAAGTTTGATTTTATCACAGTTCACTGAGGGAGCCAACGACTTTACTGGGCCCACATACAGACTAGGGTGAGAGGATACCAATGGGAGCACGAGGAATCCCAAAGCAACTGCACTGAGAAGTCCTCACCTGTTACAAACAATTCTTCCCCATAGCCATGTAGATGGAGTCCCTAATCTTACCTCCCTATATACTCCAGCCCCTTCCCTGGGTCCCAGGGCCACCTGTAACTAGGGCAGAACAATGTCTGGTAGGGATCAATGACCCCTCCCTGACACCTCATTCTCATCCTTCTCCGAGGGAATGTCACAGCCTACATGCTCACTCTACCAAGTAGGCACAGATGATCACAGGGAGGTGTCCGCAAGTCAGAGGACAATGACTCACAGCAGGGTGCTTTAAAACAGCGATCAAGGTAAAAAGAAGATCTAGAGGAGACTAATTCATGACTGGGGAGCTTATCAGAGAAGGCTATTAGGATACAGGCACACACAGAGGAGTTCTGTGTGCATACACATGGAGAAGCCACCGTTTGCCAGTTAGGCACGATGCCTTGGATGATAACACCCTGCTGGACTCCAGTCTCCAGACTGGGAGAAAATGAACTTCTATGTAGTATACTCCAGTCTGTGGTATTTTGTTTTCTCTACCCTTGGCAAACTCACCAAATGGCTGATCCTTCCTCCCTGCACTGTGATAGGACTTTGGTCCTTACAGGCTGAACCTCATTTTCTTGGCTAACTGTGGTGCTATTCAAACAGACGCTGTTCATCCAAAGAAAAGGAGGGGAAAAGAGAAAGAGAGAAATCAAGACAGCATTGAAGGGATGATGGGACTAGATTTGTGTCTTCTATTATCCAGGAAAAAATAGGGATATTGAGAAGGAGAATAAAGTAAAAGCCCTATGCAGAATTAGGGGATTAAGAAACCCATTGAAAGCATCCAATGGATAAATTTTGAATTCGCACATTGATTCTCTTATCCAGCTGCTTACTGTGGTTATGTCAATGGACAAAAATGGTACATCTGTGGTAGGAGAGAATTCCTCAGTCAGAGAAGAAAGAGGTCACTCTTATGAAGTGACTATGGGACCTCAGGGTTACTGACTTTGGTATATAATCAGCCCTCATAAGAATCCTATCAAATTCAAATTTACATCTGTAGCACCTACTAGAAAGATCTGAGGCTTGGAGAAGAGGCTTGACCTACAGGCTTGGTGATTCGAAGGTCTGTAGGACACCATGTCCCACCTCTGTGGCTTTGCCTTCCAACTGCCATCTCTGTTCTCTCTGTAAGGATGATCTCATTGGCCTGGAGCTGTCTGTCCCTCTAGCTTTCTCCAGTGGCGCTGGAGTGAGGCTGCCCCACAGCTAGGTAGGTGCACTTTGGCCAAAGTCACTGAGCAGAAACAATTTCTTGGTTCAAGCTTCTCCCACAGTTGGCACCATCAATAATGGGGGTGGGGCAGAAAAGTTTCAGAGCTGATGTCTTTTCTACCCTAACTTGCTTTCCCCAAAGCCAACCTCTGCTAAAGGGGACAGCCATTTCTAAGATCTTGTCCACTGTTTCCTCAACATCTGCCCTGTCTCCTACCCTGAAGACAATTTCCTTCCATTCCCCACTGTTTCCATACATAATTTGTTACAATACTTCTCCCCATAATTTTGTAACATTTCTGCTCAGCCCTCTTTCCTTGCCCTGAGCCACATGATTTATCACTGTCCTCTTATTTCTGCGCTTTTCTCCCAATCTAAGCTTCTCTCTGATCCCCAGAATGAGAGACAGAAGAAGAAGCCACAGCCACTTCTCACCCGGCCAACTCCTCAGGCAGAAAGGGAAAGATCCTGTCTCTAAGAATCCTCCAACTGAAAGCCTCTGAGTCCTCAGCCGAAAGGGAGGAGGACCCAAACTCATGCATCCTCCTCTTATCTCTTTCTATGCCCAGCCATTTCACTTCCTGCTTCAGACTTCCTAGTGCTGGGATTAAAGGCCTGTGTGTTTCCAAGTACTGGGAAGTGCTGGGATTAGAGGTATGTGCACCATCACCACCTGGCTCTGTTTGGCCTTGAACTCACAGAGATCCTTCTGGATCTCTGCCTCTGCCTCCCTCCTGAGTGCTAGGATTAAAGGTATGTGTCACCACTCCCTGACCTCTATGGCTAAATCTTTGGCTGGCTGATCTTTAGGCAAACTTTATTAGATACACAAGAGATAACCACACACAGGTATGCATATAGTATCCTGATGCAATGACAGTGACTCTGAGTATGAAGAAAGGGTCATTTTATTTCATTTTTGGCCAGAATAATAATACTTGTGTTCTAGCCTTGCTTGATGGTCAGATGAATTGTATGTCTAGTCACTCAATAAATATCTACTGACTCTTTGCTATACACGGAGCAGTGTCCTGGATGCTGGGACTACCCAGGAAACAAGCAGGAAGCAAGTGTCATGGGGAGAAAAACAAGCCTTAACCCAGCAGTAATGAGAATGTGGGATGGGGCTGCAGAACAGTGGGGACTGCTGAGCATCAAATGTCCTCTGCTGCTGGCAAAAACGGTTTCGGAGGTGAGTCAGTATTAGGGTGCAGTTGTGTCCCTTGGGTTCAGATATCTTAAGTCCTAACCCTAAAAGGTTTGGTACTAGAGTTGTGCATGATTGTGAACCACCAAGTGGTTTCTGGGAAATAAACACAGTTCTCTGTAAGAACAGCAAGCCCTCTTAACCACTGAGCCATCTCTCTGCCCCCCACCCTAGTGAGAGGGTCTCTTGCTCCACCTGAAACTGCAGAGTCATCCCAGCTGGCTGGTGAAGGCATTTCAGGAATCCACCTATCCACTCCTCCTCAGGACCCGGACCTCAGGCTCATGTCTGTTTTGGGCTCTGATACAGTGTTGGGATGAAGCTGAGGACTCTATGCTTACAAGGCAAACACTTTACTGACTAAGTCATTTCCCAAGCCCTGCTAAGATATGTTCTTTATCACAAATGGTCCCTCCTCCTGGTTTTTAAGATAAGGCTTGCTATATAAGCCAAGCTGGCCTTGAGATCACAATGCTCTTGCCTCTGCTGCCCACGTGCTGGGATCCTAGCCTTGTGCCATTGTGTTCATCTGGTGAGACTGCAGCAAGTCAGCTCTTGTCAACATGTGGCATTAAAGCAGTCTTCTGGATCTTCTTATCACTCACAGCCCTCCCTCAGAGGGTCTTTCCTGAATAGCGTCCCTCTTTACCACTCTGTTTTATGAAAATTCATGAAAGGACATTTTTTGTAAATGGGGAGATCATAAGAGTGGGTATGAATCTGAGACGACTGATATTGAGTTTGATGAGGTGCATGATGTAAAATCACCAAATAATAAATATATATACTAAAAAAGATATTTAATTCTGATCACATTTGCATGCTGTGGCTCATTGGAAAGCACTGAAATTGTGACCAGTTCTCATGCCATGTGGCAATGTCAATTCTGTTCAGAATGCAAAAAGAGATGAGCACAGAGATACAGAGATAATGAAGCCAAAGCAAAGACTCACTGATAATAACATCGCCTTATGTAGTGTATTGTCATAACAGGCAGAGGCAACTCCGGTCTCCAGTCCAAACATTGTGCTTCAGCATAGTGAAAAACATTAAAGCCTTCCATTTGCTCCCAGCACTTTCATGACTGCTAGCCTGAGAGATAGGCTTATCCTTGGCTTTACGATACTCTTTGAGAAATGATAGAAGTTGCTTTTTTAAATTATGGTGGCAACACCATTGATAATTTAAACATCGCAAGCATCCCGAAGTGCTGTGATTTGTAACGCTGGTTTTAATTAATGCCTACAACCTGACTGTGAAAATTGGGACCTGTAATTTGTGAGTCACAGTAACTGCTAGTGTTTATTAACCTAGCAGGTCAAATTCCAGTTTCATGGTCTTAGATACACATATATATCATCAGCCTATTAAACTTCAAGTTGAAAGGTGATGTGAGCGTGAAGTAATCACCCACAGGTAATGTGCCACCCCTGAAAACAGGGGTGAGAGAACATAAGACTGCTTCCTTTCCTCTCTCGGTTAACCCCTTCATCGTCACGTCATACCAGCCACAGAACCGCCTCTCTTCTGTACCAAGGAAGCTATTATGGCAGTGTTAGCTTTCTTATCACTCACGAAACCGGATTATAGAAAAGTTGAATGGTTACTTCTGCTCGGTTAACTTTGATCCATACACTTGAGGGACTAGCTGGGTCTCCATGTATATAGTTTTCCAGTGGGAAACTGGGGTACAGTGAGAGCGCAACATGAAATTCACACTTAGCACTTTACACAGGGTCAATAGACATTCTGAAAACCTCTTGACGTACACACCCTGAGAATACATTCCAAAATGTAGGAATAGAAGTGCCCCAGATTCTCTCATATGTCACGGAAATAGAGCCTAATCTGGACATGGATTCATCTGTTTCATACACAGAGCATGCAGGTACAGGAGCCATTGAACCCCAACCATTCCAGTGCAGTTTTTAATTTCATAATGACCAAGGCATAGCTCTGGAGCAACGTGTCTACCTATGACTAAAAGATTTTGTCATATGGCTATTATGAGCTGTTAGTTTATTTAGAATTCCAGTGCTGGAGATATGCAAAACACCATGCCATTTGATCACAGATAAAAAGGAGGACTCAGGAATGAGTGTCAGATGTCAATCAATCATTCAAGGTTCTTGTGGATAGGTGCATGAGTGGCTGAGACATCACCAAGAATGACATGTGACATAATTCCAAGGTCAGAATATTTCGGCAAGGATGTACACTTGAATCTGTTGCTCATTTTCCTAGAACTTGAGCTTGGTGTCCTCATTTTAGAAATGAGTTTGGTCATGGTATTCAAAAGGATATTGTGGTGAGTGGATACAATATCTGCACTGCTGTAAAGACCCACAGTGCTCATGGACAGCCACAGGCAGCACCAGTCTAATGTCCCCATGGCTACCAGCCATGGGCTCTCTGAACCTCATGGATGGCTTCCCACTAAGCACCACACCCTTCCCCGGAATATTACTGTCTTGTGAATACAATGCTGCTGGACCTTACTTATGCTCCAAGGGTCTTCACAGAAACCCATGCAGAGCTTCAGAAAAAGAAGAACAGGATAAAAAATCTTTACCTATAACTCTGGCAATAATGCGATGGCTAACAGCTGAGGTACTTTCAGAACCTGCTCCCAAGGGAAGAGATACTATTCAAAGAGTACAGAAAGCATCTATCTGCCTGGGGCAATTAAGACTGTACATACTCAGCAGTAGCACATCTCAGTATAACTTTATTTATTTATTTATTTATTTATTATTTTGCTCTTTAAAGCATGGAGGTAGATAAAACTATATTTAATGTGTGGTCCTACTTTATCAAAAAGAAAAAGTGTGACTCTGTTAACCTGTGTCTTTGGGGTACAACAGGAATGTCAGCGGGGTCCTGAGGTGGTTGCTTCTTGGCTGCACAGTTCAACCCAATATCCCTACTAGGTGTAGGTAAAGGTACATCAAGCTGTAATATCATATCAGTCATATCGATTTGTCCATCTGTCCATCTATCCGTCCACCTGTTCATCATGGAACACTGAGAAAAAAAGGAGCTGTTCACATTAGACAAGGTCATAATTCAAGCATGGTACACTCAGTGTAAAAGAAGCAATGTTGTGGAAAAGGGCCAAGCTAGATAAACACTTTGCATTTGTTCTCTTGGAGAGTCCTGTCAGGCTTGTTGCTTTCAGACTGAGTCGCTAAGAGACAGAATGAAAACTGAGAAAGAAGCTAATCACTACCTGTGGTGACTCTAACTAGAGAGAGTCCTCACTATCTTCAAACAGGTGTCCTGAGTTCTGGTCCTGTTTGGGTCACGGTGTCATCTTGATGGATTACTTAATAGCTCTCTGCATCTGTTCCTGAAACACAAGGATGCTAGGGGGACACGAGAAATAGAATTGTGTTATTTGGAGAAAAGCCATGCAGCTGCTACACTTAGGATCATATTTCTGATTCTGGCACACTTGGATGAGGCGATTGTCCATTTAACTTGCTGGAGTCAAGCACTTTAGAAGGAAGCACCCTGCAGACAAGACCAGGTGATGCTCTGAGGACTTGAGTGGACCTCAAGGCAGTTATGGAGCGGTATCAATTTCCCCACATTTATCAGTGCTGTGTGTTTTGCTGTGAGGCTTCCCCTCACCTTCAAGTCTGTGGAGATCCTACCCATACTATGACAGGCTTGATGATGCCTAGGTAAGGGAGAAATCTTGGTGTCTTTTCCCCACAGCCAAGTGACAGCCAAGAGCATCAGCATCTGTGAGCCAGTGAGACCAAGGGTTTACAACAGGATCACAAAGGTCTCTTCAGCCACCGTAACACACAAGACTGTTTTCTACTTTGAGCGACTTCATTCTTTTAAACCTGTTATTTTAAAATCATGAGTGGTAGCTGGGATGCTGCCTGGGGCAAAATTCAACTCTATGCTTTGTATGAGAAAAAAAGCATCATCTAAACTGAAATGATCAATGTGAATCAAGCCTTGGGAGAACATTTAAGATACATGAAGATAAAATACTGTCATGCTAGCACAGTCCCCTGCTGATCACTCAGCCAGCAACTTTCTTCTATTGAGATGTCTTTGATGCTTAATTATAATTTTCAATTTTATGGTATTTAGAATGATCATGGAAACAAATCTGTGGGCATGCCTGTGAGGGGATTTCTAGATTAGGTTAACTGAAACAGAGATGTGGGTGACTCCACCCTATGGAGAAAGTATAGGGCAGTAATGTTCTTTCTGCTTCTTGGCCATTGATGTGACATTATTTGCTGCCTCATGCCTCCTCTGCCATGATGGACTGTACCCCAGAACTGTGAGCCAAAACACACCCTTCATTCCTTAGGTTGCTTTGGTCCAGTGTTTTGTTGTAGAAGCAACCATTTGGGACAGTGGCAGCCACAACTTAATCCTTGATCTTAAAGATATACTGTAGTGTTGATGGCCAGCAACTGGTGGGCTGTCACTCAGAGTGGCCAACATATAACTTAGTGAGTCTGGTGCATGGCGAATCAGCCTTGCTGAAGAAGAACTCGGGAGACAGTAGAACGGGATGGGGGGTGCTCAGTGGTAAAGTACTTGCCTGGCATGTACAGGTCTAGGACAGGAACATGAGCATGGGGTGGAGAGAGAGGTACGGTACGTAAAGAAAATAAAATGGAAAGGAAGAGGATGGAGAGAAGGAGAGAGAGAGAGAATGACAATGTGAAGAAGGAGAAAGGGAGAGAGATATTATCTACTATCTAAAATTAGGGAACAAAAAGTTTGGAAGTGAGACAGTGGTGAACTATTTGCACTTTACATATGCAGCTATATTGTATGTGATTTTCCCCACAATTTTGCGCATAAACCTAAGTTTCATAATGTGGAATTTTTCCTCCTGGTAGTATGTCTATGTTCAAAAGGTTTGGGGCTTTGTAACTTTTGGGGTTTGTAAACTTTACAGGTCAGGAAGGCTATTCAGTTTGAAATTGTCCCTTGCTATGCATGCTAAAGGGTCTCTAAAAGGCAATGTTTTATATGCCCTCTGAAGGCTGCATGTCCTAACAATGAGCAGATGCCCTTGCTACCCAAGAATCCCATCAGCACTTCCACATCATGCGACTAGTTTTTTTTCTGTTAGCTTTAGCATCTCTTTGCCAACCTCCAATTTCCTGCCCCCTCCCTATTAGCAACAATTTCTTCATCCAGAGGCCATCTTCAGACTCCAGACAAAGTCAGCCATGGGTTCAGAAGTATTCCTGGCTGCCATGGAGACAGAAAGTGCTCCTGGTGCCAGAGTTGCCTCAGAAGAAGTGGAAAGAGTCTATTATGTTTGTCAACCGTCAGCTGGCTCCGCCTCCTCAATTATCCCATCTAATTAGATTAGGAGCTGACAGCTGAAAGCACGCCCTTGTGACATTTCAGTTTGCCATATGAAAATGAGGAGCAAACAACTCAGCTTGTTTACTTCATTTAAACCCAGGTCCTTTGAGTTGTTACAGGAACTGATTTTGGTAATTAGCCATCATTTATGGTATTACATGGTTTCATCTTCTCTGTGCTGCATACAATATATGAAGCTGTGTAATAAGGGTTGTTGGAATGTAGCATGAGAAAACGCAGGTCCTAAATGTCTTTAAAAGTCTTGGCAAATGCTTAGGGGCCTCTACGTATGCATGGACATGTGTTCTGCATGTACACGTACACACAGAGAGACAGAAAGACACACAGAGAGAAGCAATCCAAGTTGTAAATAGTTATTATGGTGTTTGAATGAGTTCACATAGGTGAAAACACACATAAGTACACGCATACACACACACACACACACACACACACTTGCACACACACCTGCCATGATATTAGAAACCAACCCACCATCACACAGCAGAAATACCATCACACAGCAGAAATTTTATGCATCTGAGTGTTACACAGAGGTTGTTGAGGAGGCAGTAAATTTCCACCCTGACTTTAAAGAGGAATGAAAGACTCCCTCCCCACAGCCATTCTTAGCTCTCACGACAAGTCGGCTGCTACCAAAGATGCCATTATGACTTCTTGTCTTTTTGTACCAACGGAGGAACGATTTACAGTGCGCCCAAACCGTCTTACAAGAGATAGCTTGAGGAACGGCTCTCAGGAAGGCTTGTATTTCTTAGTACGAACAGTTTCGAACAATAAATTTGAACAGGAGGCTTAACAAGGTTTTTGAACAGAGATTGAAAGTGGTTTTATCACGGGGGTCCTTCCAGGATTAAATGACATTGGACAGCAGCCAAGGCAACAACCCATTTTCCGCTACTAGATTCTATAGTCTAAAAGGAGAGGGCCGTGATGTGGCTGGCCCTAGTGCAGAACTTATTGAGCTAAGTAAGTGGGGGTGGTTGGGGGTGTAGGGCTAATTCATGGGAAACCCTAAACTTTGAAATTACAAAGGCTATACAGAATGGGATGCAGTCCCATGGTGGGTGTCTACTAGGGAGAATCCCCAGAGCTTCAACTTAACCCATACCAACTTCTGCTGTTAAAGATATGGGTTGTGTTAGGTTGCAAGAGCTACCTAGCAATGAGTCTAAGCTATAAGACAGTTTACAATTAATATAATCCTTTAGTGATTATTTAGGGCTAAGTGGCTATGTGACTGCAGGTCCAGACCTCACCTCAGTGTGTGTGTGTATGTGTGTGTGTGTGTGTGTGTGTGTGTGAGAGAGAGAGAGAGAGAGAGAGAGAGAGAGAGAGAGAGAGACCTTTGGTTCCAGCACTTGGGAGGCAAAGGCAAGAGGATTTCTAGGGACCTTGTCTCAACAAGAACTGAAAAATTTCAAATTTTAGAATTGAATATAATGAATATATCAAGCCAGTAGTACAAAATTTAAAACTCTAATTAATACCGAATAAAAAAATAGTTGAGCTGCTCTTGAAGAATCTCCAGCAGGGGCTGGGAGCCTCGGTCTATGCAGTACCTGTCACACAGGTGTGATGACCTGTTTTTAATCTCTAGAACATTCCCTCCCCCACCCCAGTGTAGGCAGAAATTTCTGGCCTGTTCAGCCTGAGGTCTGAACCTGAAGTCCCATAGTCACTTAGCCCCAAATAATCACAGTACAGCTTTTTGTCTAACTTGGGCAGTCAACAGAAGAGGCATGTAACAGGGAGATGGACATTTTCCGTGATGATTCAAGTTATAAACTGCTAATAGGATCAGAAACACCTTGACCATTGGTCAAGACCTTCAACTAAAATATCTCATCCCTGAGAAAATCCTTATGAGGGGCAGGCTTATACTGTCTTCATGTCACACCTGGGGAAACTGAGTCACAGCAGGGCAACACCACCAGTCCAAGGTCAGATTGCTTTGTAGCAAGTGGCAGTAGATTCAGGATTTGAACTCAGGAAATTTAAACCCTACAAGATCTTCAAATGAATTTTTACACTGGGTCCCTAAACGGCTCCATATCTAGAAAAATGCTTATGCATCATATTCTTTATGCCCAGGAACAAAAAGATATGATGTCCAACCACTCACTGTGTGCTTAGATATGAAAGACACTTGTGGGTCTAATAAGGATATTCATGCCATCCAGGGACACAAATCTAGGGGACCATCCATCTATATGATCCCAATTTAAAATGCTCACTGGTCTAGCTGTGTGACTTGTGACCATGGCTTAACTTCTCATCTGTAAAGCAAGGCAGTGAGAATACCAATCTTAACAGTGTGATGTATAGGTTAAGGTAGTCACCATATTCACTGCTTGTCATCAATGAGTGGCAGAAGTTGACCAAGGGAATGTCCATGACAGAAAAATATGGTACCTCAAAGCTGGCTGTGTCCTTGATACCCAAGACCAGGCTTACTTCTGGATGGATCTCTGGCATCTCTACTCAGCTAGGAACTTGCTCTTGGTTCCATATAGTCTTTTCTAGCTCACTTTGCTCCAGCCACAGTGGTCACCTGATTTGTAAATGTCCCTGATTAGGGTATTTGAACTTGCTGTTCTTCTGCCTGTGTACCTGGTGGGTGGATACCTTGCCTTACCCAAGTTGTACTAAGTGCCTAGATCCACTTCTTTCCTGTGTAGCTATTCATGTTCTCAGAACTTTCACTCGCCAGAATTTCTGCATGTTTCCCCTTTTGCTCACTTCAGCCTCCTCCATAGCTCTGGCCAGTGAGGAATAGATCTTTGTCTGTGTTGTTCAAGCCATGTCCTGTGTATCTAGAAGAGTGTCACATATCTCGAGACTCCAGTGCATGCATGTGAAATGAAGCATCAATAGTCTGTCCAGGCAGAAGGAACCCTGCCTTCAGCAGCACAGAAACAAGAGGAGACAGGAATGAGATGGCAATGCCAGGAACCTTCAAATGGAAAAAGTACCCTTTTCCTCACCCCATCCTGAATGCACTTCTGTCAAATCTCCCGGTCTGTGAGCCCAGGGGGACACAGCTGCAGCTTACTAGCTCTTAACTCCCCAGACCCACTCAGAAGGTTCAAGGTCATCCTGAGTCACCCATGAACTGATGATGTCACTGAGGTCTGAGAACTGATTTTTTAAAGTTGTTCCATTACCTAGGAGCTGTTGTCTCTCTAGACACTCAGTCAAGATTTCTTCTAGATCTTTCTAAAAACCAGTTTTAAATTACACTTGTTTATTGTGTGTATATGTGAGCATTCCCATGGGCCATGGTATACACGTGAAGGTCAGAGGACACCATCTTGTGTGTGGGCCTCAGAATAAAAAATGTCTTCACAGCACAAGCCTGTACCCACAAAGCTATCTCTCTGGCCTGACCTCCATGTTTTGTCAACTGGAGAAAGGACATAATAAAGAAAGCAGTGTCTGCCACATGGCCAGACTTTCTCATCTGCTCCGGGAGGGCTGATAGCCCCCAGCCTCACACAATCAATGTGTTGCTTCTAGAACATTCATGAATCACAGCCAGCTCAATGTGATGTTCCTTTTCAGGGAAAGAACTGGAATATTTCCAAAACTACAAACCCAACAGGAGGACCCAACATTTCAGAAGGGGGATCTGAGGGTGTCATGTACCCAATTGTCTATTGCTGTGGCTGCTGTCCAGCCAGGCATAGTGAGGGTCTGTGTTAGGATCCCTCAGTCCCAGTGGGGAGGATGATAGAACAATACACTCCCACAGAACACCAGGTCCTTGGCCTCAGCATCTTGCAGCTGTGTGCATCTGGGACAGTGTGTCCTGAGGAGGCTGTACAAACATAGGGCCAACTGAGGGGTCGGATGCTGAGGATGGAATCAGGGCAGCTGAGGATACTGCAGCCTTGTGAGCTGCCTTTCAGATCAAGCTGAGTAGATGCCATTGGCTTCTCTGTGTTTTTATTTTCCAGCTACTATACTAAATCATAAGTTTTTCTGTCATTTTCATACAAACTTGTTTTTAGTTGACCATTTATTGTACTCCTCCATCTCTCTGGCCTTTATCTTACTGTCTCACTCCAATTCAAATCTCCACTTTCATATCCCATGTGGGTTTTTTAGATTAATCTAGTTTATGGGCATGAGAATTTATTTACATGCATGTATGTGCACCACATGTGTGTCTGGCACTCACAGAGGTCAAAAGAGAGCATCATATACCCTGGAGCAGGAGTACAGATGGTTATCACCCGCTGAACCTGGGTCCTCTGCAAGAACACCAAGTTCTCATAAATGCTGAGCCATCTCTCCAGCCTGTGCCCACCTCACTCCCTTCTTTCAAGCCTTTTCTTCCCCATCTCATGGACTTATCAACTAAGAAGGTGAAGGGCCTCTTCCCAGGCATCTCAAGACCCTAAAAAAGAAATCATGATGATACGGGGTGATGACGGAATGCCCATGCTCCTAGGCTGGCAGAAGCAACATTATGAGGACACCCATCCTTCCAGAAATTATCTGCAGATTCTTTAGAATCCTCATTGAATCCCACTGATCTACACAGAACTGTTCAAAACCAATCCTAAAATGTGCACCGACAGACTGAAGACTCCAGATAACAGAAAAAGATTCGGAGCAGAAACATCCATTTGCTGCTGGGACTTCAGTTCTTTCTGAGCTGTGGCATGCCTGCCCTTCATGGCAGTTCACTTATGTGACATAGCTTAGGCATCTTCAGGCCCCCATACCTTTCAGCAGCCTCTCCTGTTACACCCTCTTATCCTTTCCTCTCATCAGGACCCAAGCTCTGCCTTTTGCTGTCAAAATCCAAACACTAAAATTATAAACACTTGGTGACCACTTAACAGGAAGATGCCAACACAAATCCCTTTGGTTCTATTTACCTGTTTCTACCTGTGAAATCCTTACACAGGTGAGACTCAGGAACAAAAGATGCACGAGGCTGCCCAGCCACTTTGTGGCAGAGCCAACTTTAACCCAGTCTGGCTGGGTGACAACCCACCTGCTGCCATGCACACAAACTTCTGAGTGATGAATTTTAACTTTTGGAAGCAAACCATTTCATCTCACACATGCACATGACCCTATCAGGTGTAGATGCTCTGTTAGACAAATAGCAAAAATCCCTCTCCCAGAAACATAGAAGGATTCTGTCCTCAAAAAACAGTAACAATCTTATAACATCCCTTAAATGCAATCTTAGGACTGTAGGTTATTTGTGGCTTGAGATCCTATGTTTCTGATCAATGACTTTCTATTTTTTTAAGTGACACTCATTGAAAAGTCTAGGCTTCTGTCCATTTGTCTAATATTTTCTCTGTTTCTTACCCTTTTCCTCTTTTCAATGCTTCCTTTATAAAAAAAAAAAAGTGGGGTTGAGCATATGGCTTAGTGGGTAAAAGTGTTTGTTGCCCAATCAAAAGGACCTGAGTTTGAATCCCCAGTACCCATGTAAATGAACCAGGCATGGCTATGAAAGCCTATAACTTTCTGCACTGTGGGGAGAGATGGGTGGAGACAGAAGGTTCACTAAGGTCCAATCTAGGTTGAGGACCAGTGAGAGACCCTCTTAAGAGGGTCAGAGACATCCTCCTCTGGCAGGAGTGTGTGTACACATGTTCATATCTGCACACATGGGAACACACACACACACTAAAACTATCGCTCATTTTTTGGGGCTGTACAAATAAATTTATAGGAGTAAATTATAGCAGAATGGAATTAACATATACATTAAAATTTCTCCATCCTACCTACCTTTGTCTTCTTTCTAGTACTAGGATTTTAGGACTTTACACATACCAGGCAAGTGCTCTACCACTGGGCTATTTCTCTAGGTCAGGATGAGCATCCTGACCAGAAGATAATTAAGTAAAGCAGCCTATGAGCAGGCAGTGGGGGAAATACAGAGCTTTCATCTATTGTGGAAATGAAGCATTCCCTGAAATGATGCCTTTGGGGCAGGGAAAAGAGATAGAGCCTTAGGAAAGAAATAGAAGGCATTACTTATTAGACCTTCAGAGACTCTGCAAATGAAGTCACTATGGGCATGAGCAGCAAAGACGTAGCACCCTTCCCAGGGAGACATTCCAGAGTTCTATAGCTATTACACATCCGCTCCCATTTAATTCTCCGCACAGTTCTTTGGGGGCAGGAGATATTATCTTCACCATTTCACAGATGCTGAAGCAGAGACTCAGGAGACTGGGATGAACAGCCTGGAGCACAAGTGAGAAAGGCTCAACCCCCGGAAGGCCCGATGAGGAGGAGGCGGGAGAGCTGAGGCAGCCTCCTCTTGCGTCCTGTTCTGGTGTTCTGAATGCAGGCATCAGGAGGTAGCTGAGCGTGAGGTGTTCCCCTCCTCCTTCAATCCCTCCCTCTGGCTCCACTGTTTCTCATCCTTCTCTTCTTCCCTCCTCACTCCTTACACCCCCCCAAACTCTACATGAGACAATGACCTCGTAAGTTAAACAGGGGTCTGCTTCCTGACACTGGTGTTCATAACAAATGTGGTTAAAGTTACCTATGGCATTTTTAGAAATCCAAGAAGCATCAGTTGAGTCCTAATTGAATTTATTTCAGTGACAACAATATAGACCCATGATTATATCTCATCCCTGATGTGAGATGTCTTTCTGTATGCTATGAATTACCATTGGATAATAAAAAAATGTTTTGGTCTATGGCAAGCCAGCTTATAGGCAGGCGGGAACTCTAAACATAGATAAAGGGGAAGAAGGGCAGAGTTAGACAGAGATGCTGTGAGCGGCCATCTAAGAACAAGATGCAATGGCACACAAGTAAAGCCACTAGCCACACGGCAAGACATGGATGAATAGAAATGGGTTAAGTTTTAAGAGCTAGATAATAATGAGCTTAAGCCATAAGCCAAACAGTTTGTAATTAATGTAAGCCTTTGTGTAATTATTTTATGAGTAGCTGCGGGATCACGGGTGGGAAGATTTCTCTGAACTGCAGGCTTGGGTGGGTCAGAAACTCAGACTGCATATGGCACCCAATGTGAGACGGTTCAGTGTTTAAGAGCACTGGCTGCTCCTGTAGAGAATATAGGTAAGAACACTGGCTGCTCCTGTAGAGGATATAGGTAAGAGCACTGGCTGCTCCTGTAGAGGATATAGGTAAGAGCACTGGCTGCTCCTGTAGAGGATATAGGTTTGATTCCCAGCACCCATGGTGACTCACAACTACCTACCTCCAGTTCTAGGAGATCTGATGTCTGGAGGCACCTGCACATGAGTGGTACACAGACATACATGAAGGCAAATCACCCATACATATAATCCCACATCACATTCCTCCTGGGCCAATAGCTCAGTGTAAAGAATAAGGAGGGTTTTATTTAGGATCCAAGGGGTGCAGAACCCAGGGGATGTGGAAGGCTAGAGTTGGGAGACTGTCTTAACTAAGCAAAGGGAACCCAAGCATTCTCCCTGGGCTCTAGTCACCATTTTACTGCCTAGGATGAAACATCAGTAACAGTTCACAGTGGACCATAACATAGGGACATATACTTGAGAGGCAGCCAGACTTTAGGTTAAGTTGTTATTTTGTTCTTCACTTAACTGAACAGATTAACCAGCGCCTCAGTCATTAACCGCTTCCCAATAAAACAGACATCATATAATCCCCCAGCACACCCTGCTCTGAGACTGTAATGGAAGCTAGTTCCAGGGTCATTGACAGAACCTGTCTTAAGAGAATATGGTAGGGGTAATAAAGCAGGTCATCTGACCTCCTCCTCTAGTGTGAATGCACATCTGTGTATATACATCTACACATATAGTGTGGATTTATACAGTGTGCATTCACCCCCTCCCCCCCTCACACATACACATACATGACAATGACATTTAGTGAGGGTTTAGCCCAGGACCAGTTACACTGTACACACTCTACCAGTGATCACCACGAAAATGACACCACATATCATTTTCTGTAAGACTACCACAGTGTAAACATGGTACAGAAGGTCAAATGCATAGACCATTCTAATGGGAGCAAGTCAGTCCCTCTTCCACCCCTCTGTGTGCATTCTTCCTGCGCGATGCAGAGTTCTGTGTATTACTACACTGTGCATCTCTGCTATGAGAATCCATTTTCTGGGCAGATGTATGTGGTTTCAGGCACACACATCTGCAGGAAGATATAACGCTTCATAAAGCACGTCCTTTCCTCTGAGACCTGGTGCTTAGCATAGAAGGGTGCCATGTCCCCATTCAGTGAGGAACTCCAAATTAGTCATTTTTCTCATTGTTGCAACAAACTTCCTGACAGGAAACAACTTAAGGGGGATCTGGGGTGCTGGGGCTCACAGTCCATCATGGCGGGGAACCCGTGGCAGTGGGAACGCTAGGTGGCTATCAGTCAACAGGCAGAGAGAGAGGACTTCTGGCTCAGCAACTTTCTCCTTTGTATTTATTCCAAGACACCAGCTTGTGGAGTGGTGCCTACATCCGGGGTGCTTCCCTTTTCCATTAAATCTCTCTCAAAGCACCTTCAGAGATGTACTCATGGAGGTCTCTTAGGTGATTCTACATCTAGCCAGGCTGACACTTAACAGCAACCATCACAGAATGACAATGTAGTCGACAGGCAATCTGAAGGACTGTATTTTCATCATGTAGTTTCTGAGCTTACCCCACCACATGGTGGCTCTTATTGCCCTCTCACTCAGTAGACCACCACAGGCCTCTGGCTTGCATGGACAACAGATGGGCTCATACAGAACAGCCTCTGTGCAATGCCAGAATGAGGCAGGTCACACAGACTAGGCCTGATACCCCCTCGAGCCTCTCTCTGACTTTCTGCTGTTATTGGGGTGAACTTCAAACACAGCTGAGATGCCAAGTGCATCTTATTAGCATGTGTTGCTGGCCAGAACAAAGTCTGTCAAATTATTTGATAAAGATCTGTTCATTACTCTTATCCAGCCCAAAGGAAAATATAACTGAAATGCAGTCACACGCTGTTGGATCGTGGGAATAAGACTGCCTCTTCTTTGTCCCTAATTAGAAAATCAAGGCTTAGAAAACCACTAACAGGCAAATCAGATAGAAGAGGGAGTTACAGGCTCTGGGTACTGTTATGTTGTGTTTTGTTTAAGTGAGAACCCTTTCTTTCTGAGTCACCAGTTAAGAGAGTTTACAAACTTCCCAAAGAAACAGCCTACACCCCAAATGCAGCCCCTCCCCCATCATTCATACCCAACACTCCTAAAACAGGTATGTGTGTCTGGGGATTGATAACAGTGCTGGGTGTTCATATATCTGTATGCAGTTAATTTGGTCCATGAGGCTTCTGCAATGAACAAAGGCACTAGTATGTCAAAGAGTGCTGGGGATAGAGGAGAGAAGATGCTGTTGAGTAGGTCTTATGTGATAGTCATATCTGCTGTGAGTTTCTAAGTGCAGTAAACACTCTAGTGTAAAGTGGAAGGCGTCATGAGCCCCACTTCTAACTGAGAAGCTATGACCAACAGATCGCTTGTACAGGAAGGAGAGTCAGTTTCTATAAGGATATGGCTTCAGTGGGTGGCCCCATCCCCAGGAGTATGTGGATAACATAATTGGATTTGATGGGTTATTAAATTTTACAAAACAAACTAATACAAAGTTGACATGACCTTGTGGGGTCATGGGTAGGGGTGGGTCTGGAAAAGGGAAGCACTGGGATTAATATAATCAAAATGCATTATACAAAATTTTCTGAGAATTATTCTTAAAAAGAATTAAAGAGGCTTTAGTGTGAGCAGTAGAAATCTTCAGTACATGGAGTTGAGGAATTGCCCCTTCCCCTAAAATTTTCATTACATTTGCTAGGAACAGGGAGGTACCAAGGTTACTGTTTGGACTTGACTATTTGCTGCCAGGGGCCCTAGGGACTTGGTCCCTGACCCTGCTTCTCTTTCCCCAGCAAGCATTACTCTAAAATGGGACTAGTCTTAGGGACAATTCTGCACTAGTCTTCTGTCAGTCATTAGCCCAGAAGAAATGACTTCAAAAAAGCAGTACTGATGGTGGTTGACTCAGTAATGCCCTTGCTGGGCAAACTCTAGGACCTGAGTTTTATCTCCAATAACCTATGTTTTTTCAAAAAACAAAACAAAACAAAAACAAAAGCTAGGCACAGTGGAGCGTGGTTGTAGTAATCCCAGCACAAGAAGGGAGGTAGAGACAAGAAGATCCTAGGGGCTTACTGGTCAGCCAATCTAGCCAATCAGGAAGCTCCAGGTTTGGGTATAGACTGTGTCTCAACAAATAAAGAATTAGGAACACAGCCAATGCCAACCTCTGCCTTACACACACAGAAAAACAGACAGACAGACAGACAGACAGACAGACACACACACACACACACACACACACACACACACACACACGCACCAGCTTTGTTTTCAGATGGAAAATGCTTCCTTGTGGTCATGGTTCTAAAACTTTGAAGAACAATGACTTGGGGGATGTGGTGGGTGGTCAAGCAGATAGAGAGCATGGAAAATATTTTGGTTTGACTCTTAACTGTCTTCCATGACTGCTGAGAAGACTGAAGGTAAAGCTTGCTTTAGAACCCACCTTAAACAAGCAAACAAACAAAAACAGGGTGAGTGAGTGTGGAGGCTCATTCATACTCCTAGACTGTGGAAGCCAGAAGCCAGATACCAAATCTGGTAGCAAACTGGCTACCCAGACTAGAGCGTTGGCAAGCTCTTGGTTTCGCAAGAGACTGTGTAGTCAGAGTTTTTGTGTACATGCAGGTACACACATATTCAAACACTCATGCATGCATACATGAATAACACAAACACACATACACACACACATACATACACACACACATTTATATGCATGTCCACCCAGGGCTGACATATTACAGACTGGCATACTAGTCTGTACCACTAACAGGAGGCAACAGAACCTTTGGGAGGTTAGACTTGGTAGAAGAAATACCTTGAAGAGGATACTAGGACTCTGGCTCTTATTCGTCATACCATCCTCCTCCTCCCTGGTCTCCTCAAGAGTGATCTGGCCTCCCAACTCTGTGCCTCCACCGTGATGTAATATGTCCCTATATTGCTAATGTAATGGGATCAGGTGACCATGGACTTTGCATTTCTTATTCAAAATAACTATTCTGCTTTATTGATGATCTCAGGTAAGTTGTCATAGTGACAGAAAGTTAGTACAGAGAGGCCAGCTGCTTCTTTAGGTGAATTATTTAATGGGTCAAGGGCCTCGGAAATAATCATGAGGCAGATGATTTAATAAATCTATGATTTATCTGACTATGAACTGAAAGTGTTGAGGCATCATCACTTCTGTATTGAAGAATAAGGCCTTTTCTGGTCATTATTCTGCTGTATATAGTACATTCCAGGCCATTCCTGAGCTGCATAGTGAGGCCATGTCTCAAAACAAAATGGAACAGGCTGGAAGAGGGTATCCATGGCATCCAGACCATTGCATAACACCTTCCACATCCCCCTCCCCCAACACTTAAGTAGTATTTCTGAGGCCCTAGAAGATGACTGACCAGGCTGTATGGTGGAAAGGGCTAGAGCGCAGACTCCTGAGAACAGTGTCCTCTGCTGACTGATGTTGGACTGTGGGTAAGTGGGGAAATAAACATTTATTGTGCCAAGCCCCTGTGCTATGTGTTGAAGTCACCAATGTTACATAATCCTAATGACACAAGAGCAGCTATTTTCATTAGCATGTCTATCAAAATGTTTTTAGAATCTTACAGTCACATATGTGTTTGTGCTCTAGGATCACTTCTGTCACCGTGATAAACTATCCTGGCCAAAAGAAACATAAGAAAGGACGGGATGATTCGACTCATAATTCTAGGTTCCAGTCCATCATAGAAGAACAATCATAGTGACAAAGGCTAGGACAGTTAGTCATGCCACATCCACAGTCAGAGCCGAGAGAAATAAATGCACCTATGCTGCTGCCAACGCACTAAATGGTGCTTAGTAGTTAGCTAGCTTTCTGTACTATCATATAGTTCAAGGCTCAGCCTACAGAATGGTGTCACCCATAGTGGCATGGGTATTTCCATATCAATAAACTATTAACAATTGAGACAATCAAACTGCAAGATGGTCTGGAGCAATGGTGGCTCAGAGCTTTTGAGAATGGCCACACAGTGATTGGTCTAACTTGAGGCTCAAGCGACAGGAGGAAGCCCATGCCTGACACTGCCTGAATGGCCAGGATCTGGAAGTTGGGTTTAGAGAACTAGGTTAGAACCAAACATGACTGACAAACAAACAAAAAACCTCAATGAAATGCTTCCTAATGATATTCTTCTCATAGATTAGTTCCTAGCCCAAGTGTTCATCGAGAGGCTTCCCTTGGCAGTTTATGAGAACAGATCCAGAGACCCAGAGCCAAACATTAGTTTAATCTTGGGGATCCCTGCAGAGGAGGAGGAGGAGAGGTTGTGGGAGCCAGAGGGGCCTACAGAATCAACTGAGCAGGGGCTGGCTGATAGGGGTCCCTATGTCCAACATCAGTCAGCAGAGGACCCTGTTCTCAGGAGTCTGGACTCTAGCCCTTTCCACCATACAGCCTGGTCAGTCATCTTCTAGGGCCTCAGAAATAATACTTAAGTGTTAGGGGAGGGGGATGCAGGAGGTGTTATGCAATGGTCCTAATGGCATGGATACCCTCTTCCAGCCTGTTCCATTTTGTTTTGAGACAGGGCCTCACTATGCAGCTCAGGAATGGCCTGGAATATACTATATACAGCAGGATAATGATCAGAAAAAGCCTTACTCTTCAATACAGAAGTGATGATGTCTCAACACTTTCAGTCCATGGTCAGATGAATCATAGATGCTGTAGACATAGAGGCAGAGAGACTGAAGTGGCAATCATGGAGTCTTCATGGGTCTGGGCTGGACCCTCTACATACATACTGTGGTGGTTTAGCTTTGAGGTTTTTTGTGAGATTCCTAACAGTAGAATGGGGATGTCTCTGACTCTTTTGCCTGCTTCTGGGATACAATCTACTGGGTTGCCTTGCCCAACCTTGAATATGAGGGCTTAGCCTAGTCTTATTGTATCTTGCTATGTTGTGTTTTGTCAATATCACTGGGAATCCTGCTCCCTTCCAAAGTGAAACAGAGGAGCAATAGATTTGAGAGAGGGAAGGAGTCGGGGTACTGGGAAGAGGGACTGGAGGGGAGGCTCCAGTTGGAATGTATCATATGAGAGAATAAAGAAATATAAAAAATAATAAAATAAAAAGGAAACAAAAACAATAAAGATAATCATCCATGTCTTTGGCCAAAGAACCACAGGCCAATCTGATCTAGATATTTCTTCAGTAGAGGCTCTCTTTAATATACAAGCCCTTGCAGGGGGCACTCTGGACCTAAATAACAACATTGAAATCAACTTGACCTATTAGAAGCCAAAGGAAATTTCCAGAAAGAAGATTCTCACCTTTATCACTGTTCTTCTGCCTTTTACCCATAAGGCACCAGGCTCCTCTAAATAACTTGTTCAATCTCAGTTTCTTTACATTCCACAGTATTTATTGGAAAAATAAATAAATCCCAGGTCTCATATACTTGTGCTGTGGAGAGCAGAGGTTATCGTTGAGCTCTCACATCAAGCCTTTAGAACAGACTTGGAGCAGGACAGGGGAAACAGAGCTCTGGGTGCCTAGACCGCGGCCTCTGAATAAAACATAATGGTTAGAATAAGATACGTGAGGCCCAGTACCTTCTAGTTTTTAAACAACTGGCATTTTAGAGAAAGCTTGGAAGTATGCTATCTGCACTGCTGAATATAATTGTATATAAAGGAACCTGCCGTTAAGATTCAGGAATGTCTGTTAACTAACAACAGAAAGAGGGGCCGTCGTGATAGCTAATGGTTAAGAGCATTTGCGACTCTTGCAGGGAACCTGGGTTTGGTTCCCAGCACCAACATGACAGCTCACAGCAAAGCTACCTGAACCCTAGTTCAAGGGGTTCTAGTGCCCTCTTCAGGCCTTTACAGGCACTGCATGTAGGTAGTGCACATACACAATTGCAGGCTTGCATACAGACACATACAATAATAATAAATAAATCTTCAGAAGAAGAACAAAAATGACAGTTATTAAATTGCCAAGACTCTATAACTAGTAAATATTTTCTGATGATCCTTATAAAGACAGAATGGCTTTGCTGCTTTCACATTAGTTAGTCTAATACTGAGTGGGTTCAGGAAAGTGTGAGTGGTGCTAAGTTCTGCTTAGAGGCACCTGTGGGAAGAGGCAGAAATATCTGCTTAAGAGATATCCATTTCTTCAGAGTCACAAGAGATTTGACCTAGCTGCCCAAGAAGCAAGATATAAAAGAATAAGTAAGCCACGGGCCACATGGCAAGACAGATTAATAGAAATGGGTTAAATTAAGATGCAAAAGCTAGCTATCAATATGCCTGAGCCATAGACCAAAATGCATGTAATTAATATAAGCATCTGAGTCATTTTGAGGGGCAAAGCAACTGTGGGTGGGTCCCAACCTCGGGGCTAGGCCAGGCCAGAAACTTCTATTACACATCACTGCTGCTTCTGAAAAGAAATAATAACCCTACTTCTTCCTCTGTTAGGAAACTATGTTAAATAGTATTTTGTCAACTTGATGCAAGTTAGAGTCATTTATAAAAAAGGAACTCACTCTGTAGATCAGTCTGGCCTCAAACTCAAAGAGATCCCTGCCTCTGCCTCCCGACTGCTAGGATCAAGGATGTGCACCACCAAAAGAATCTTAATTGAGAAAATGTCTTCAAGGTTGGTCAGTAGACAAGTCTGTGGGGAATTTTCTTGACTAGTGAATGACATGGATGGGCTCAACCCCTGTGGATGGTATCCCCTACCCTCGGTCATGGATTTAAGTTATATGAAAAAGCAAACAGAGCAAGCCATAGTAAGTACGCAGTACACAGTGATCCTTCATGGCCTCTGCATTAGCTCCTGCCTCTAGATTCCTTCCCTATTCTTCCCTGAGTTCTGTCAATTGATGAATTGTGATGCTGCAGAAATAAACCTCTGCTCCCCAGGTTGATGGGGTTTTTTGTTTGTTTGTTTGTTTGTTTGTTTGTTTTATCACAGCAATAGAAACCCCACCTAAGACAGGAACCATGAGCACCATACTGTCTTGTGTCTCAAAAGGGAGAGATGTGGTCACCAGGCTAACAGGTGCTTCCCATGATCACAGTTATAAGGCCAATTTCAGTGTTTGTTTGGATCTTAAAGGTTTATCTACCTGCTGACACTTGGTCTCCAGATGGTCATAGGATTGGGAAGTCTTAGAAGCTATAGTGAAGGCACCTGGCTACAGAAGACAGGTTACTGGAGTCCTGTTTTTGACGGGCTATCATGGTCCTGCAACCTAATTCTCCCAACTCTTTCTGTTTCCTGGCCATTTTTAGGTGAGCAGCTTCATTCCAACATGTCACATGCTCTCCACCAGAATGTTCTACTTCACCACAGGCACAGAAGCAATAAATATTGGGTATTTATTCCCCATCCATCTCTCTGATTTGGCACTCTCGTTGCTAAGTGAACATCCTCCCTCCATCTCTCTCTCCCTGACTCTTTCTCCTTCATCCTTCAAGCCATTGTGCCTCCCGGACCAGAGAAGCATCTCCGACTTCTCAAGTGGGTGAGGGCCACTGGGCTCTGCTGTGGCACACCTGCATGGATCTCACCACCTGTCAGACTAAATCTCTCTCGTTCCTCTATAAATTGTGGTCATCCTGAGGCACAGACACCATAATTCTTGTTGTTCTAATTATTCTTTGTGGCGAAGGGATGTGTCTCTGTGGTAGAACACTCACCTAGCATGTACAAAGCACTGGACTCCATCTCCAGCACTGTAAATAGGTAGAAATGAAGAGAGGACACCCCAAATAATGTATAGAATGATACTGATAATCGTTATTTTGGCTCCTGGCACATCGCAGATGCTACAACATATGTATTTGGTGAAAACTGTCCAATTTTCTCTGCTCTGTAATGAGAAACACCACTCCAAAAGAGGAAGTCACTGTTTAACAACCACAGGACTTACATGGGTGAGTTTCGGGTCCATGACACTTCTAGAGCATAAGCCCAGCGTGGTGCTTGGGAGGGCATGTGAGCTGTGGAAATAAACTCAGGAACAGCCGTAACCACCATTGGCCTGTGAAATCCCTGGCTCTCCAAACTCACTAATTTGTGAAGCTTTCAGAACCTGAAAAAGAGATCGAAGAGGTGGTTTATATTTGCAGAGGCAAGAAGCGAGCAGGGTGGTGGTGGCGTTCACACCTAATTAGGTCATGCATTTGTCAGCAGGCTGCAAACTCTACTGCTAACACTAAAGGGATGAATTGAACACACTGGCTTCCACTCACACATGGGGGCCAGATGCTGGCATGCTGGTATGTGCAAGGATTGCTACAGAGAGGGTTTGGGAGGAAGAGCAAGGGGAGAGGGGGAGACAGGGAGGTGTTCTGCAAGATTACAGGAGAACATTCTTTACTCTTCATGAACTTGTCACAAATGGAAAACCAAATGACTCTCAGTGAGAAATGTAACCGTGGGGGCTGAGATGACTCAGTCAGCAATGTGATTGTCAGGCAAACTCGAGAACATGAGCTTGGATCCTCTCTCTCTCTCTCTCTCTCTCTCTCTCTCTCTCTCTCTCTCTCTCTCTCTCTCTCTCTGTGTGTGTGTGTGTGTGTGTGAGAGAGAGAGAGAGAGACCTTTGCAGGCACTGGGCAAGAACACGATACACAGACATACCTTCAGACAAACACTCATACACTAGATAGATAAATAGATAGATAAATAAATAAATAAATAAAGGTAGAAAGCAATTGAAGAAGATACCTGATGCTGACCTCTCACCTCCCTGTGAATACACATACATATTTATACTCACCTATACACACGTGTAGACACACACACATACACACACACACACACACACACACACACACAAAGAAATCTATAAAGAATCACAGCTACACATACAAGCTGGGTAGTAACACACAATATGGCTTCCTCACTAACACTTCCTAGAGCATGGGTACCCATTCTACACCTACTGATTCACCTCTGGACGACAGACGCTTTAATCTTAAGAGTTACCTCGGTGTCCCAAACCTATGCTGTTCAGGAAGATATGCTCATTAGGAAAAATGACATAAAATCCTGGAGACTGACTCATTGCCTGGAGAGAAAAGAGACCACAGACAGGTACTGGGAATGCTCTCCTCCATAGCTGGGTGAGGAATACACAGGTATTGGTTTTATTTATGTCCACACCTTCCACATGAACATCATATATTGTTATGTGACAACATTTCATAATTTCCCAAACCAAAAATATAGAGGTCACTCTGGCAAACCTGGAAGCATCTGCAATGTTTATGATAACGTCTCCTATTTTGGGTTGTGAGTCTAGCTTTTAATGGCCGAGTCATGTCTCTAGCCCATGACAAAGTCTTCAATGCATTAGGAATTCTTGAAAACTAGTAAGTTAAAGGCATCTAGGTGACCACATGACAAGACGGCAACGTTGTGGGAGAGGGAGGGCTTGGTGGGTGCCTGTGTGCAAGCTTAAGGTCCTGAGTCTGAGTCACCAGCACCCATATAAAAGCCAGACAAGGCCATGTGCACCCAGTAGTTAGAGAGCTGAGTGTATATGTGCTCACCGATACACAAAACATATATACATCTCCATTGTATGGCAGATTCCTACAGAACAAACCATTCCCTCTGGGAGGTCTCGGGAGCCTCATGAGACACAGGAGGTGAACAAAGGTATGGAAAAGCTGGATCTTGTAAGAAATGCAAGGCCCCTCCCCAGTTTATAGAAGCTGTACAGTGAGTGGCAGCTGTGGGAGGAGACCCTGAACAGCAGAGCTGAGAGAGGAGACCTCCTGGACTCATGGAGCTGCTGGCAAGTTGTGTGGAGAACTCCAGGCCTGCTGCTTTCCTGACTTACCCTTCAGGCTGGGGTGAGCTTTTCGGCAATGATTTGTGTCATCTCTTATCCTGTAATCCCTCCTCCACAGACCTGTTAGCAACTCTGATACAACTCATTGGTTCTCCAAGTTGTACAAAGATGCAGATGTTACTTTGGCTTATCATGAATTCCCTTTCTGGGATAAATAGACATGTGTGTGTGTGTGTTTGTGTGTGTGTGTGTGTGTGCATGCACACATTTTTATGTGTGATATTGTATCTCCCCTGGAAAAATCTACCACATAATAACATAAATATACACACACACATAATATGGGTAAAGCAATGACATAGCAGTAAACAACATCAATCAATAACACTAATCTGTGTTCACACTGGCTGAGAATATTTCAGGTTGGCTGTGATGATAGGCCCATGACAGGCAGGGATATATTTGACATAACTTTTCTTCCATGCAATGTCACTGTGTCATATAATGTACTGAAAGTCTTCAATTATTTTCAAACCTTGGTTGACAATT
Source organism: Sigmodon hispidus (assembly GCA_004025045.1). Classification (NCBI taxonomy): domain Eukaryota; kingdom Metazoa; phylum Chordata; class Mammalia; order Rodentia; family Cricetidae; genus Sigmodon; species Sigmodon hispidus. Next base: position 96,832 of record PVIH01003361.1, on the reverse strand, counting down.
CTGAGATTCAAACTCAAATGCATGGACTAGGGCTCAGGGGTGGACATTCTAGAATGTTTCATGGAAAAATATTTATCACACTGAAGCCTGTGAAACTGTTGAAGCATGTGATTCATGACTCACTGGGTGAAGGGTGGCACATCCGTGCAGAGGGATAATGCAGACACATTGGAAGTACGATATTACTCTCCATCCATATAGGAAAATGTGAGTGGTGTTGTGAGAAGTAAAGATAGGAAAAACTGATCAGAAATACAGAAATATAAATGTGTTCTTTTGCACAAATATTTGTGCATGCACACAGTCAAGCTACTCCTTTTCGACACCTTTATTTGCTTGTGTATATGCCCCCCCCCAACCCAGGGGGATTCCTGCAGCCGATTCTTAGTCCAGCATCTGGATGAATCTTTCAAAGCACAGCCACACCATCTTGCTCCTCAATACAAATGCTCCAGCTGCCTCTGTGTCATGTCACTCAGCATCAAGCCAGGGTTATCATGCTATAAAATGTCTTATCCCTTCTGTATGTCCTCCTTGCTTCCTACTGTCCATCTGACCACAGACCACACCGGCTCACTCTATCCTAGCCACTGGGATGTCCAGCTCTCCATCAGTCCTCAGATCCCCATGTGCTCCTACATTACCTAATCCAATGTAAGGACATTCCCCATGTCGTCCCATGAACACCCATATCAAAGTTCTCTTCCCTTCTCTCCCAAGTCCCCAGCACTCTCTGCATGGTCCATGAAATGGGTTGCATTGCTGGCCTACCACTTATGGCAGGCAGCTCCTGGGAACAAAGACTTCTGCTTGGTTTATTCCCTGCTGTATCCTCAAAGCCAGAATAACACTGGCACGCATTTCCAGAATGACTGCATTACTGAACAAAGGCAGGAGACAACTGTAGATATGGAATACAATGTGCAAAATCATGGGCTGGAGAATCCCATGGGACCAGGTGCCTAGGCTATGTCTTTAAACAAGGTGTCTAGAGCTGGTTTCTTGGGCATGTGGCATTTGAACAAGGTCCATATGAAAAGCAGGACTTAGGTGCTCAGAGATAGGAGGTGATGCTGTCCCAGGTGAAGGAAATAGAAAGAGACAGTGTCCTGAGGCTAAAGTAGCCAAGTGTCCACAGACCTGAGGAAGGATAGCTTGGAGGGTGACTTACACCTGACAGGGACAATGTGGAGATGTTTGGGGGACTACTATTTCTTTTTAATTAAAAAAAATTTTATTATATTTTATCCAGTGTGTATGTGTGTTTGTGTGTGTGTGCGTGTTTGTGTGTGTATGTGTGTGTGTGTGTATGCTAAGGTACACATATGGATTGTCAGAGGACAAGTAATTTGTTGGAATCTATTCACACATGGGACACAGGAATGAAACTTAGGTCATCAGTCTTGGCAGCAATCACCCTCACTGGCCCAGCCATCTTGATGGCCTTACAATGTCATTTCTATCCTTTTATCACTGAACAAGGAAGGAGCCAGGAACTGAGCTGGGAGGCTGTTCCATAGGTCTGCTTTAGACTAGATCCATAATCAGGTAGATCTGGCTTTCCTGAGACCCCCAGTGCAGCTTCGGGGACAATGGCTGTGGGTGAGAACCCCACCAGCCTCCTTCTGCCTCCCAGGTAGTCTGAAACACACACAATTACATCTTTTCTTCCATTCTCCCCAGAGTGAGATTAGAAGCCCTTTTCCCTTCATGCTCAAGTCTAACTTAAATTTACATCCAGATAAATAGGGTTGCCCCTAGCAACAGCTTCAGCTGAGCCGTCTCATGGAGCAGGGAAATTATGTCATCATTTATTTGCTTGTTTGTTTTTGTTGTGGCGAGGATACTTAGCAAGAGGCACCATCTTCCTCACTAACTGTGAGATGCACTGTCCTGTGTGGTTAACTGGATGCGAATACTTTTGTCTGCTTCTTTCTCCCACTGTCTTCGGGACAGCTACTGTGTGCCGAAGAAAAGGAACAAGATTGAAGTGGTATGTTAAGTGTGCTGCTTTTATGCTCAAAATGCCCAGGCATAATTTACATGTCCATGCGGCAATAAATCGCTCTGTGATCTCCTCCTCTTTAAGACTGCTAGGGAAAAAATAGAGGGAAGGAAATTGACCTTCTGCCTGGGGTAAAGGACAGAGCCTGGCTGGAAGCCTGGGGCTCAGCAGACTGTGAGAGTGAATTGAAGGGATGTGTGTGGAGCAAGACTAAAGGAGAGGATGCGAGTTTTTAGAGAAAGCTCAGAGCAAAGAAACAAAAGACAGACACGTTCTTGTACAAAGACCACTTGGCTATTTGAGGTCTTTCCTTGGCCCCTGGGACCGCCTTCTAGAGCAACACAGAACACCAGAGCAGTGCCACCCTGGGGAACAAGTCCCCATATGCGTTAGGGCTCTCAGTCTGCAGACCATAAGGGAATGAAGTGAGGGAAAGCCACAACACAACGTGCGGCCGTTTCTGGGTAATGCATGCCAAGGAAGAAAAAGCCCTGACAGCCCCTGGCTCTATCTGTTTTCTACAGCAGGGGGCTGCGGGTCACAGACAAACCTAGGACCCATTGCCACTTCCAGTTTCCTCAGCCACTGCCTCCAGAGCACTGAGTCTGGATCCGAATTCTGATCTCTATCATCTATGCTTTCAAAAAGCTAAGTGCAGCCCCAGACACCGAGGGTCTCTCTGTGCTGGAGGCAGGAGGGGGAACTCCCCAGGGCCCATTGGCCAGTCTAACTGAGTTGATTAGCTTTAGGTCAGTGAGAACCTGTCTCAAAATAACATGGAAAGTGACAGACAAAGACACTTGCCATGAACCTCTGCCCTCTACAAGCATGCACACATGTGCTCACAAAGAAGGCAAAGCTCAGTGGGAGCTCCTTAGGCCACTGTGGATTGGGGGACCTGGTCTTGGGGTCTCCCCTCTTCCTCCTCTTCCTCTTCCTTCCTTTCTCTTCTAATGTCTCCTCCTTCCTCTCCCCCTTGTCCTCTCATTCCTCCAGTGGAAGAAATGACCACTTTTCCTTATTTACCAACCCACCATAAAGTCTTCCCACCTGCCACTCTCATTAAAAACCAAAGCAACGGTCCCCTGACCTTGGCCTTTGAACCTCCCAAACTGTGAGGTCAATACATCTCTTTACTTCTTACAAAGCCTTCTTGAGGTATTCTGCTACAATGATAAAAACCTAACATGGTTTGGAAATGGTTCAATCACTGATATGCCTTCTGTGTAAGCACAAGATCTACCTGAGTCTGGATGCTCAGCACCTCAAAAAAACAGGCATGGTCATGTGCAATGGTAACCCCAACACTGGGGATAAGCAAACAGGCAGATCCCTAGGATTCCCTGGCCTGCCAGCCCACCCAAATCACTGAATTTCAAACTGTGTGTGATATGAGATATTGTCATGGAAGACCTCAATGTTGAGTTCTGGCCTTCACAGTCAGATGCACACATGTATATGGTTGCTCATGCATGTGTGTGTGTGTGTGTGCGTGCACACACACACACCAGACAACTCCAATTTCATTTTAATTGTTCATTCAGATAAAAAAGGTAAATTTATTTACTTAATTTTGGGAGAAAGGTGCACTGGCCACTGTGCGTGGGTGGAAGGTGATGGTGAGCGGTATCTCTCCTTCCACCACGTGGGTCCTGGGAACTGAACTCAGATCATCAGCTTTGGCAGTAATCTTGCTGGTCCAGTTTCCATCTCGGCATCAGTGGCTTATTTCACAGTCGGCATTTAGGAGCTGATGAGGTCTGCTTAGCTCATCTTGGTTGGGCAGATGACATGCTTTGGATATTTTTTCAGTCTCTGTTTTTATATCTGTCCTTTAATGTAACAGGACTGTAACAGGTCTTCAGAGAAAACTGAAGACTTCTGGCTATGGCAAAATGTGGATGAAGCCCATATTTCCTGGAAGGTGTCTCGCCAAGGAGACTTTCTGTAGTGAGGTGGGGAGGGTTTGATTTGGTGTATGGTTTGTGTAAACTGGTCTGCATTTTCCCTGAAGCTGCTATTAGAAGCTCTGATTGGCAGCCTGAGCTACTAGTCTAGCTGAAGAGAGGCAGGAGAGATTTCATGAGGGAAGGGATCAGGATCACAATGGGGAGACCCATGGAGTAGACAGTCCTGTGATGCTGGGTGCTCACAGACTCTGAAATAACAGCTGACAAACTTTCATGGTGGATCTGGATCCCCTGAATGTAGATGACAGTTGAAAGGCAAGGGCAGTTTCTGGAGCCTCTTGCAATTGCAGAAGGGTTAGCCCGATACACCTTTACATCCTCAAGTTGCTTTTAATCACAGCCAGCTTTGTCTCAAACAATGGGAGATGAGAGCCAATACCTTTGGTTGTTAGTGACCTCCTGGAAGGGTCACAGTCCACCACCAAAGAAAGAGCAAGAAGTGAAAGCAGGAGCCTGGTGTGGAAACTATGAAGAGTCATTGCTTACTCACAGGCTGGTGCATAGGTAGGTTTTTAATACAGCTGAGGACCACCCACATAGGGATGGTGCTGCCCACAGTGGACTGGGCTCTTCCACATTAATTAGAAATCATGAAAGTTCCCCAGAGATGTCCACTGGACAATCTAACCTAGGCAATTCTTCAGTTGAGGCTCTTCTCTGAGATGAGTCTAGGCTATGCCAAGCTAGCCATGAAAATTACCTGGGACAAAATTAATTCTAGTTTGCCACTACATGTATGAGGTGACCTGACCCAGGAACTTGGGGATTCGCTTGTCTTTTCTTCTCATCCCCCTGTAGGTGGGCTAGACTTAGAGACCAGCATGCATATTGAGCCCTCATGCTTACACAAAAACAACTTTATGTCTTAGCCCTTTCCCCAGACCACAGGTAAAAGTTTTCATGTACAGTGGAATGCAGGACACTGCTATCCTCAACAACCTGGGTACACATGGAGGCCACAACGTCAAGGGCTTGAGTGTCATTTAAAAGCCAGCAGTCAGACTTGATTGTGCATTGTCCCCCTGCCCAGGGCAGCAAATGGAAGAGCTATGTTTGTGCCGCTGATTCAGAAGCATAAACATTCTACGGACAATAGCAGAACTCTGAGGTAGCTGGAGGGGTCCAAATCTTTCCCATCAGGATGGCAGTAACCCAACAGAGCAGCCAATTCAGGATGAAATGGGACTGCTGGGTTTGGCTGCTCTCTCTCAATGGACAAGCTGTGCTGTTCATGAAGAAGAGGCATCCAGAACTATGTCTGGCCTCTCATGGCTTGTGGCCCTGGTGATGAAGAGGAAGTAAATTTAGCTTAGCTACTGTTCATCTCCCAAGTATGCCATCCCTTGCTTATTGGGTACAGGCTTAGCGAGGGTCAAGGTTGCTGATGCTGAGTTCTGAATTTCAGCTCCAGCTGAGTCTGTTAGGTTTGATTGGAGTGGGAAGAGACTCTAAGAGGTAAGGCATGGAGCTGGCTCAGTCATGAAGTCTCGCTTTGCAGACACCAGTTTCATTCCTAGCATCCTTGTGAACAGATATTGTGGCTCACATTTGTAATCCAAGTACCCAGAGGTGAGAGATGGAGAGAGGCGGATCCCTGGGGGTCTCAATACACTGTCAGCCTAGTTAAACTAGCCAGCTCCAGGCCAACAAGAGACCCTGTCTCAAAATCATGGTGGTTCATACCTTTAATCTCAATACTGGAGAAGCAGAGGCAGGAGGATGACTAAGAGTTTGAGGCTAGTCTGATTTATATAGTGAGGCAAAAACCAAAGGTTGATAGCACTTGAGGAAAAAACAGCACCTGAGACTGCACATAGACACACAGACATGTGCTCAGAGAGAGAGAAAGAGAGAGAGAGAGAGAGAGAGAGAGAGAGAGAGAGAGAGAGAGAGATATGCTGGGAATGTAATTCATTACTCCCATCTGCAGGGGGCATCTCTGGGCCTCTCCTACCCTCTTCTCTACCCTTGCATATCATGTCCCCAAGCCCTCTTCAAGGCAAGCCCCAGCTCAGGTTCAGGCTCCCCTGCTTTCTCAGGTCTTACCTCATTTTCCCACGCCCCAAAGCTTGAAAGTATTAGATGAACTGAGGAAACTACTGCAAAACTGAGTAAACACATCTGGCAGTGCCAGATATGGCCATCACATGGCTTTATTGTATAGCACAAGATTTAGCACTCAGAGATGCTGTAAAAAAATGATTTAAAAAGATGGAGCTTACTAAAGGAAGAATTCACATAGATTTAAACTGAATTCTGGAGAAGAGGGCAGGGCCAAAGCTAATGGGCTTTGTATCTGACTTTATCAGTGGCGAAAGAGCTGTTTGGGGGGGGTCTACCCCAGGGTCAGGGTCCACAGCTTGCATGTTTCATGGTCTGATTCTCATCCAGGTTCCCCCAACCCCATGCATGATTAATGTTCTTATTGATATTCTCTCACCCACAACCTACTGTCATCCTGGTCTCAGCCCATCATGTGACGCTCCAAAGCCCCCTGTGGGCCCTTCACCTTTCTGTCTATCCCTGGAACTCTCAGACAGTTGCCACAGGATAAATGCTTGTCAAGTGGCCTGTCTGCTAGAATTGTTTTCCTCTATCAGTGACACCAGTTTGTTCCATAATAATTGTCTCTGGCACACTCGGCATGATTTATCCTGCTTCCTACAGGGATATTCAAAGGACACCACTAAATTAAAGATCCTCAGAGAGAAACATTCTGCAGAGATGTTTCTAGATGGGTTGGAAACAAGAGGCCAAAGAGCATGGAAGTCATGAGATGATTTTATGGGAGAAAGAAGTGATTTAAAGCCAAAAGTCACAGCTCTTTGCGATTCATTTTCTAGGGGGATGCTTGTGCTTGACTCGCTCCTGGGCTGCTGAGCATCAATGTGCCTGGGAAACGCTCTGACCTGCAAAGGGAAACAGCTCCTAAGTCTTCCAGTATGCCATGGCATGCTGCTTTTCCTCTGCCTAACTTTCTCTTTTGGAGTATGAGGGGCTTGACAGCTATTTATCCCATTAATATAAAGATATGCTTTCATCTTTAATAAATGTTAAAAAATTATATGTTTCTCAACGAGTTTCTTAAAAATAAATTTATGATTTGAACATTTACTTTATGTATTAATATGCTTGGGGTTGTGTTAAAATTATCATGCAAAAAATGAGGATCATGAGAAGAGGAAGCTTAGGAACGCATGTGCTAAGACATGTTGCCCTAGAGGTTAGTGTGTGTTGGGTGCTGTCTTAGCACAAACTATGAATTTGACACAGTCTAGACTCACCTGGATAAAGCAGTCTCAACTGAGCGATTATCTTCATCAGGCTGGTCTATAGACATGTCTGTGAAGGATTGTATTGTCTTAACTGATGCTAGAGGAACCACCCCACGATGGCTGTCTCCATTTCCTAGATAGATGGTCCCAGGAGACCTAGCTAAGAGAGCTAGCTAAGCCAGAGTGAGCACCAAACATTGTTCCCCCATGGTTCCTGCCTCTAGGTTTCTGCCTAGAGTCTCTGCCTCTATTTCCCTCAATGATGGATTGTGAGTTCAAAGAGCAAGCCAGATAAACCCATTCTCTCCTAAGTTGCTTTGGGTTGGAGTGTCTTATTGTAGCACCAGAAAGGTAAACACGGGTATTAATCTGGGACTGTTTTTTTCCCATTATTTCAACAGCCCATTATTTTCCATTATTTCTTACTTTATGACTTATTACAGAAGACAACAGTGGATGAGAAACAGCCCCAAGTGATCATCTATAGAAAGTACCTTCATAGAAGCTGGAGGTAGCTGACTCAAGGCATCAGGTTCAAAGGAGGGAACCAAACGAGGAGGCTGGGCTAGTCACATCTTTGGGGTCCAATGACAGAAATAAATTTCCTAACCTTGATTACCTGCTGAAGAGGACAATCTCTCTCCCTTCCCAAAAGGAAGTAGCAATGGCAAAGCCCGGGCCAGGGAGAGGTGGGGATATGCAGCAGAGGGAAGGGGAAAAGAGGGTTAGGGTTAGGGTTCAAATACCTCCAAACTATAACCTGGTGACCTTGCCTTTGTCTCACAATTGGTCCTCTAGACCTGTTCTTTCAGTGGACAGCCTTGGAACAAGTATTCAAAAGTGAAAGGTCACAAGGCAAAAGAATCCTGGGTCCCTGCATCCCTTTGGAACACCAACCAGGGCCATGTGTTTGGACTTTACAAGAGTGTGGAGGAGGCTTTTGCAATGAGCAAGGGAGAAGCATCTTCCAATGTGGCTAGCACTACCTTAGCACACCCCACAGTGATAAAAAGACAAGACAAACTTTATAGTTTTTCTTGAGTCATGACTGATTTTTTTGTCACCAGGCAACAGTGAAGAACGCCTGAAAATCAAACTTTTGGTCTTACAGATAGGTCCAGTGAAAACTTTAGGTAGTGTATCACTAAAGAATTGGAACCAGACCCAGAATGCTTTTTATTTCCTCAAACTGTTTCTGATCTATAACACGTGCCTCCCATACCTTTATGTACTGTCTTTGATGACCATGTAGACCTTGCATAACAAATCCTTGGGTTTTTCTAATTTTCTCATTGCTATGACAAAACACCTAACACAAACCAATTTAAAGAAAAAAAAAGGTTTCATTTTGATTTATGGTTTGGGGTACAATCACAACTAAAAGATATTAAATTGAAAATCAAAAAATAATTCAGTTTATAAGTTTCAAATAACTTATATTTGAATTTATTTGATTATGGTGCATTGTTAGAAATACTTTTCTCTTAACTATTGTTTCCTTTTTGGGAGGGTATGGTCTCAATGTGTAGCCCAAACTGGCTTTACATGTACCATTTTCCAGTCTCAGCTATCCCAGCTGGAATTACAGGCATTAAACATTTGGATTAGTTAATGCTTCTTGCTGTTATGTAAGTAATGAAGGCAACTTTATCATATGCGTATGTGTCTGTCTGTCTCTCTCTGTGTGTCTCTGTCTCTCTGTCTTTCTGTCTCTCTCTCTCTCTCTCTCTCTCTCTCTCTCTCTCTGTGTGTGTGTGTGTGTGTGTGTGTGTGTGTGTGTGTGTGTATGTGTGTAGATAGAGAGGAAAAAAACCAAATTCAACACTACCTGTCATCTCAGGTGTCAATGGGATAATATACCTTCCTGAATAATAGAAAATCTCACTAAGCACCTACTGTGTAATAGACACCATGTTAAATACCTCAAATACTCCACCACTTGTAGTAAGACAGGCCCACAGGGCCAAGGAAATTAGTTCAAACCAGTTGCCAAGGCATGCCATAACTCACTTCCTTATGAGCCAACCTGGAGTCTGCCTGAGGGTCTAGCAACAGATGCTGTCAGAGCTCCTGTTCATGCCCAGCCAATGAAGGATGGCCTCCCAGGTGTTGGGAGGAGGGTATATAAGACTCTCCTTATTGCTGAATAAATGAATCTGCAGTCTGTTTTTCTCCTGACTCCCAGGATCTGTGTCATTGACCCTGCGTCTTCTCACCCCTACCCCCATGGGAACTGTTAGGACTCAGCAACCATCACTGATTGTCAGAGAAGAATTCATGAAGGTTAAACTTTCCTAATCCTCATTTTACAGATGACTCCCAGGATGAAACAACCAGTCTCAGGCTCCATGATGGTACTTCCTCAAACCTCTTTGGGACTATCTTTGGTGATCCTAATATAAAATCAGACTGTCTGTCCCATGAACACATACAAGTGGAGATGATGTCATGGTTTCTACTGTGTTATAACTGGAAAGCTGGGGTTACCAGGGAGAACAACAGATACTCTTGAGACTGCCAGGTTCCCTACTTAACAGTCTCTTTCCATGCCTAAACTATAATCTCACAGAGGAATCTGCCATGAATATAGAACTTTCTAGAAGGAGCCAAACCTCTAGTTAGCAGAGGTGTGAATTCCACCAAGCTATTTAGGGATGTAAAACCTGCCATACTGACACTGGAGTCAGATCCAACTTTGAAGTCAATTCTCCCCACAATAAGCTGTGGTCTTTAACCTTCCTCTGCAAACAACAGCAGTGTGTGGGAGTGGCCATGCCTTCATCAGCAGCTAGGACCACAGCTAGGAACACCAACACGGGTGAGTCACTCCCATCATGCCCTGCCTGGCTCTGCATGGTGCTCACTAGGGCTTATTTACACTGTTGCTGGATGTAAGACAACTGAAAATTTTGTTCAACTGAAAGTGAATAAAGCTCAAGTTGTTTGAATTATTTTATTGGTTAAACTTGCTCTTTGACCATTTTATTCCCATCTGTGATACATTTTATTTCCTCTTACCCGCCCTCTCCAATTTCTCTCATATCCTCCTTTATTCCATCTCCCTTTCTCAGCCCCCTTTCCCACATCCATGCTCTTAGTTTGGTTTAGTTTTGTGATCCTAGGATTTTAACCAGGACATGTGTGGCCACAGGTTTGGAAACCTGGACTTACCCCTGGTGGGTTTACAACTAAAGGCGATGAATGACTGACCTTCCATCAGAATTTATCAGTTTTATTGTTTTTTTCTGTTTGGTTTTATTTTTGCTTTTTCTGAGGGCTCTAGAAATGTACTATCCATAATGTGAAACCATCAGCCATGTGAAACTATTTAAATATAGATGAATTAACCTTGATGGCAGAGAAGTGGGGGTGGAAGGGGCCAGTATGTATCCTGGTTACCTTCAAGACATCCCAGAACAACCTATAAAGAGAATCTCACTGAGCAACTGCCTGGATCAGAGTATCCTGTGGGCAGGTCTGTGAAGGGCTGTGTTCATTGTTAATTGATACAGGAGGGTCAGGCCCACTGTGGGCTGCACCATCCCTAGGCAGGTGGTTCTGAATCTTACAAGAAATCATACTGAGTATGAGCTGGCATGTAAGCTGACTATAAAGCTGCATTCTCTGTGGTTCCTGCTGTACTACTTAAGCTGTGAAGTGAGTTCCTTGGTTAGGGGAAATGCTGTGTAGAATACCAAGCAGGCCTGCCTTCAAGTTCCTGCCTTAAATATATTTCTTGACATCCCTCAATGATAGACTGTGATATGGAATGGTAGCTTGAATATAATTTTTCTCCTAAGGTGATATTTTTGCCAGAGTGTTTTATTACGGTGGCAGAAATCAAACTAGAAAAATGTGCATTGTATAGATGTACAAAATTGTCTAAAAGCAAATTTAATGAACTAAAAAGTTTGAAAAGTCTGCTCTTCAGGCATGCAAGCAGCCACACAATGCCAGTGGCTGTGTCTATGGATAGTATAAACAGGGTGCTTCCATTCTTGTGGAAGACTCTGGAGCAGCTTAGTGAATCCAAGAGGTCCTTCTGTTCCCAGTATGGTCTGACACTCCCTGGAGAGATGGAAATGATCAGAATACCTTCCTTCCTGTGAGGCTGACTTTTAAGTAGTGACATCAGGTTCCCCAGAGAAAGGAACTTTGGAAACTGTGGCTAACATTCCTCAAGCACCTGAGTCCTTTCTTGGATTCAAATATGATTTAAAGACATCATTCATAAAGAGATCTTCATGGCAATAGGCTGTGCCTATTTGCTGTAAAAAATATAATTCCAGGAAAATATAAACTATGTAAGACTGTCTGCCTTAAAATGAATGGCCTGAGAACAAGCAGGAGAATGAATTCTTTACATCTGTTCATCGTTTTCATTTTTCCCCAACATGACCATATTTTTGTTTAAAATATGTTACGTGGGTATAAAATATGTCATAGTCAGACATTTTTAAATTCTGAGGATAACACCTCAATAATGTCTCTATCTCAAAGCATTCTATTTCCAAGAAATGTTCAGAGGATTTCGCAAACATATTTTTGTAAAACAGATAAACATTGTTAATGCCAGACATATCGTGTGCCAGGGAAGTGTTTCTATTATAAATTTATTTTGTTTGGGAGGAAAAGAAACGAACAAGGAAGAAAATCAGTTGGCTTCAAATGAGTTAAAGGAAAGTGAATTCTTCCTTCTTGGCATTTTATAGTTCCTGGTGCGATCTTGTTTTTCCCACTTGCAAAGATTGTGGGGGCTAAATTAGAGAAACCATTTCCTTGTTAAATGAAGGAAGACATTACAAGATTCATACTATTTTTGAAGTCTTTGACTTTTCTCCAGTTTTGTCCCAGATTGTCCAAGCTATTCCCTTTGTCCTATAACTGGGTGGTCCTAGGCATGGTAAATGATATGCTGACTCCCATTCCAGAATGTAAACAGAGGAGGAGGGTCATCAAGATGGGGTCACCCGGTGGTGGTGAGCTGACAGTGCAGGACCCTTCTTGGGACAGGAGTGGGATAGTAGACAGGATTTGGTTTCCTTTTTAAGATGATCTAGAAATTTAGAGAGAGCTCAGGTTTATATTCTCTCCTGTTTTTCTTCTTAGTATCAGGACTCCTGTTCTAGTTGAATTTCTGTTGTTGTGACAAAAACCCTGACCAGAATAGCACAGTGGAGGAAAGGGTTTATTTGACTCTCAGGCCATCATTTCTGGAAAGTCAAGGCAAGAAATCACATCATATTCAAAGAGAGAGCACATCCTCATTTGCTTGTGTTCAGCTAGCTTTCTTTATTCTTATAGTTCAGGGCCCTCACCTAGGGAATGATGCCACCTACAATGAGCTGGGTCTTCCTATATGAACCAACAATTAAGACCATCCCCACAGACTTGCCGCAGATCAAGCTGACTAGGTAGTTCCCTACTAAGACTCTCTTCTCGGTGACTTTAGCCTGGGCCAATTTGACAAATAAAATTAATCAGCATAATCATGTTTTCTAGATTCTCTAGGATTCCCAAAATTTTAGGTAAGGATTCAACATCCTCTCTCGGAGTCTAGAAGGTAATTTATTTGGTCCTCAAAAGTAAGTGATTGTTCTTTTACAATGTTTCCTTCTATTTTATACAACAGTTACCTCATCTCCATTCTGTTAGAAAAGGTCATCATTGTACATAGTGTCCAGAACTCTTATCTGAAGATCCTCTTCCCAGTGACAATCAGATTAGCCTTCTATCCCCTCTGATCCAATGGATGAATGGACTTGCTATGACATCCAAGCTACTCAGCAGCCTGGGATAGAGCCTCAGCTTTCTCATTGCCCAATATCTAATTTTGTGACATTGGCTATGTTACTGAAGCTTTCTAACCCCAACTTTCTTCATCTAAGAAAAATAGACAATGGTGCTTGCTTTAGGATCATTGTCAGGGTACGGTGGGAGAGCAGTATACTGAGTTTTTTTTTTTTAATTTCGCATCAAAATCATTGATATTTGGCTTGTCAAAAATGCACTTAGAAGAATTTTACTTATATGCTTATGGGAAAGTATGTCAATGTGTAAGTGCAGGTACCCACAGAGTTTGGAATATGGCATCAGATCCTCTAGACCCGGAGCTGCAAGAAGCTGTGAGCCACCCACTGTGGATGCAGGGGACTGAACTTGGGTCCTCCATTTAAAAATAAAAAGATACTCTTAAATGCTGAGCCATCTCTCCCATCCCTAGAAATTTATTCTTATAATGGTTCATCTCTGGAATGACTAAAATTTTTTTCTCCATGGAAATAAAGTCATATGCCACAAAGTATTTGGTCAGTAGCAGTCCACAAGGATTACCACAAGGTTACAGTAGGACTTGGATCTGAAAAAGTGTTATCATGGTACAACACACTCGTGTGTGTGTGTGTGTGTGTGTGTGTGTGTGTGTGTGTGTGTGTGTGTGTGTGAAGTGGAGGAGTATTGGGGGACATAATATAGAACAGATACCCTTTCCCCAGAGAAATCAGAGCTAACTCTTTGCAAGAAGGCCACAAAGAAACAAAGGGTGCCCTGGCATTTTGAGTTCTTAGTTTGGGTGCCTGGCCAAGGTTCAGTGGCCCTTTCCCTTTGTGTCCCATTAGACACTTAGTGGTATCCCTCTGCCGCCTTTGTTCCCTCCAGCCCAGTAACTCACATTTACCTTGTTTCCTAATGGTCTTAACTAATCCAGGGTTTTCCCTCTGGGGTCAGTTTCCTGGTCCTATTTCTTATGTTATCTAAAATATCGGCTCAAGAAAGGGCGATGGTAATTTGAGCAGAATTTCCTGTCAAATTTGGCATGGTGGTTGGAAAAAGATTAGAAATTTGGGAGAAGATCCAAATTTTTGCTTTTTTCATAGGAAAAAAAAAAGATAACAAGAGAAGGGAATGAGGGGGGAGGGGAAGAGGAGATAAGAGGAAAGGGGGAGGGGGAAGGAGGAGAGGAGGAAGGGAGAGAACGAGGAGAGAAGGGTGGGGGAAGAAGGGGAGCTGGGAGAGAAGAAAGCACAAAGGGAAGAAATCCACAGAAATAAAATGATAACGGTAAGTTATGAAATTCATCCACATTAAAGAGATCAAGAGAACAGCATGCCCATCGCACCGGCTAGTATCCAGAAGGACCAACTGAGGTCTCCCTCAAGTGGCTCGCCAATGACAGGGCTTGCAAAGCTTAGCGCTACACAGACTCAAATAGCCACACAGACTTTCTTCATGCATTGGCACTGGGCTCATAGCTTGTGCCAGGAACAAGCCTGCTATAGTTCGATGTTTTACAAAGCTTAGGAAAGAAAGCATATTCCAAAGAACCTGCTGGAACCAAGCCATTGTTCCCGGCAGTCATGTTTGGTTTTTTGCAAGATTATAAGGTCACAGGTGTCCTGTTGCCTAGAAGGTCATTTGCTTGAACTATGACTGTGGTCCAACTCTCTGGGCAATGCCAAGAAGACCTTTACCACTTGACAGGCATAATTTCACCCTTTCCTAAAGAGGTCTGAAACACTGTCTTGGGGAGGCAGTTCCCATGCATGTACCAAACCTTCCTTGGGTCCTCTCCATCATTCTTCAAGGACCCTGTAGAAGTCTCTCTAGATGTTTGTGATTACTTTCCTATCATACCGTAAGAAGTATATATTTTAACTTTACCAGTTTAAATAATGGTGATGATGAAAATTATGATCACAACAAAAAGCTTTGGATAAGCCAAACAGTAATGAGACTGGAAAAACAGCTCAGTGGTTAAGAGCAGGTACTGGTATTTTAGAGGACCTGAGTTTGGCTCCCAGCACCAACATGAAAGCTTCCAACCACCTATAACTCCTGTTCCAGATCTAGCACCCTCTTCTGGCCTCTATGGGCACTGCACACACATGGTGCACAGATATACATCTAGACAAAAATACCCACACACATAAAATAAATAAATCTTTAAAAAATTATTCTTGGATGCTTAGGCTTTGTTACATTTATAGTTTCAGAGATTAAATGTCAAATTTTCTTCCATAGTTCACAAATAATATTTTAGTTGGGGGGGTGAGACTATAATAACCTACTGAAAATATTTCTCCAGGACATTGAAGTTCATGTCAACTTATCTGGAATATTCCACAATTATTTGGGCATAATTAAGATCTAATGTTCCTCAAACAGGTTTGTATGGAACCACTCCCTGGCTCCAACTGCAGATCCAAATGGAAAGCAACACTCCTTTAGGAGAAGTGGTACCCAGGCCTTGCTAGGCTTTTAGACAGCCAGACATCTGCAAGTGAGACAGAATGAAGAGACTGGAACAGATGTTTGATTGCAGATTCTAATAAAGCCGCAAGCTCTGGCCTCTTGCCTCTCAGCTTTCTGTGGCATGACTGTGATAAGCTGGACTGTGAATCTCCCATTTACAATCTTATCAGTGAGGATGGAACTGGTACCCATTAACAAGCTCTCTGGAGCCAGAACTTCTGAGATGTGACACTTTTCAGGCCAAAATCTGTCAAAAAATCCAGAACAAGCTAACTGATTTCTCTCCTCAGGAGAGAAGACAAAATATTTCCATCTTCCACAGACAAGAACTTCTGGCACTTGGAATGAATGATGCTGAGACAAGAAAAGGATCAATTATGTACTTCCTGAGGATACTGGTCTCAAAATTTCATGGCTGCTTTGTTTCCTTACTCATGACCGTCATCTGCCTCCTCTTTCAGAGAGTCATTGTCAATGTTTCATCCTCATCAAGGTCTCTTCCATTATCAACCAAATAAGCTGTTGTGTCCTGACACTTTTAAACACAGATATGTGTATTTGAACAGTGAATGTTTTTTAAAACCTGTTCTCAATTACCCAGGGTGATTAAAATCTTTCTGGCATTGTCTTTCTCCCTACCCCTTTCTCTGTATATCTTTACAGACAGAAATCAGCAGAGTTAGGTAGTAACTGGTTACTATTTCATCTGTGAGGAGTGTTGTTTAAGACATTGTTGTGATAACTTTGGCCAGAATCAGGACTATGATTATCCAGCAAATAATTCTAGCTGGGAAGTTCTGCTGTGCTTTTTCCCCAAAGCCACACTCTAAACTCTGTTGAAGGGGATATTTGATGTCTCTGAATTATTATTTTTCTTCTTTACGGTAACATACCTAGGCAGAAAGCAAAGGGAAGCTCAAGTGATTTAGAGCCAATTCACTCACAGGCATTGTAGTTTTAGAGCATAAATTCCCAGAGTCCAAGAGAAGTATGAAAATGCATGGTGACAGAGAAACCGTAGGATGTCAGCTTCCTTCTGCAAGCCTTGTTTGGGGACTTGGAGGGACCTGAGGAACACTTGAGTGAATGTGTAAAGAGCAGATGAACTCTGGAGTAACTGCGTATTGTTTGACATTTGCACAACCACATCAAGAACCTCAGTGCCTCAGACCCAAGGGGGTGGCAAAGCCTCTTTTCCAAAGAGTGAAGTGCAGAGGGATGGCAAAGGCTTCATCAGACCAAAGTGTAAACATTGTCAGTCTGTGCAACAATAGTGTCTAGAGCTCCCTTTCCTGAATGTTTATAGCCTGAGATAGCTCCCCACAGACATCTCCTACAGACACTAGCTAACTCTTCCCCTGCACCAAACATAATAAATGTTCTGGGTTTACAGCTGTTGTGCAGAGGTTGGTACAGCTCCATCAGAGCGCACACAGCCCACATGACCCCAGCGTTCTGCATGTGTGTCTGTTTCTGCCTTTTCCTCATTCTCTTGCTGCCTTGAGTCAGGGGATCATATCCAAGTCACATGCATAATGCTAGAGACCCAGACAATTATGGAATTATGCCTAGATAATTGTGGAAGCTTTCCAGTAAGGTAGTGCAAACCCCACTGTCTAGGAAATACATTTAGTGTCCATCTTATTTGGAAATCCTTACAGGAACTTCAGAAACCATTGTGAAATTTGAGCAATGAGTACAGAACATACAGAATAGCTACTTTAAAGGGATGGGGAGATAATGGCCAGGGAAGAAGAAATTGTAAAGAAAGTAACTGGGTCTGGAGAGATGGCTTGCAACAGGAAGACTGCTTGCTGTACAAGCAGGAGGACCTGAGTTCAAATTCTCAGCATCCTAGTAAAAAGTTGGGTGTGGCCATGCATGTCTGTAACTCCAGCACTGTGGTGATGTGGGGAGACAGGAGACTCTGGGGCTTGCTAGCCACCAGCCTAGTTCTGGGTTCTAGAAGACATCTTGTGGAATGTAGTAAAGGCAGACACACCTGTTTTCTCTGCCTTCCATGTACATGTGCAGAATGAATACACAATGCACAGACAGAAATGTATGGATGAATGAGGGGATGATTAGCAGACATATCCTCTGGACCAATAAAAATTAAGGAAGAAGAGAGTATTATAAGCATGGCCTAGACAGTTAAATCTTTGGAGCCATGTTACAAAAATGTCTTCTCTTGGGGAGAGAGATGCAAACAATGTCTACCCCCTCCTCACAAGATTCTGACAACAAACCAAAGCATGGCTAAGCCAAAGTTTAGACTTAGAATCAGTGAGTTCATTGGCTCTGTTTTAATGAGCTTGGGTGAGGGGTCACTGGCAGAAACATAAGCGGCCCCAAAGCAGCCACACTGCAAAGTTTTCGCCCAGCATGGATTGTGGTATTCCTGCAGCCTCAGAGATGGAGCCCTTCCCCTAGTGTTCTCTGCCTATATACCCTAGCACTTCCCCTGGCCCCCAAAGCACATGCAATTCGTGAGGAATTGTAAGCAAATGGCTGGGGTGGTGGTGGAATAAATCCCAGGAAAGGGTTTTGTGACTCTCTCTACCATATCCATGGAGGAAATGTCAACAGTCCACAGATCCACTCTCAATGGACCCCTTCTTGGACAAGCATAGCTAATCAGATGAAGACAGTGGATATTTTGCTGGGAGGCTAGTACTGTGACCATATTGCTACCTGAATGAACAGAACACTGCACCACAGTCTCAAAGCAATGTTTGCTGAGAGAGTGAACAGATGGATATGCGGCTGGACCCACATGCACCTAAACATGTACCTCTAGGCACAAACAGCAGATGCTGTGTCTGAAAATAACATCTATCTATCTATCTTTCTTTCTTTCTTTCCTTCTTAAAAATCCAATGGAAATGAAGGTTAGTTCATCAGTAGAAAATCAGAGCTTATCACATATATGTGTGGTTGGGAGCAGACACTCCAGGGACTAGATGTCACTAGCTGCTAGAGATCCCCCACCTTGCCACCTTCAGGGATGGATTTGGACTTTGTTCATGATCATCTAGCTTAATGGTGTGAAGAAAAGGCAGAGTTCATCCTGATCTCACCATCTACGCTGATGGTACAACATGATTAGTGCTGGTCCAAAGCCCAAACACATTGTAACCAGATAAGAAGCGGACACGATACTGTCCATACGAGCATGAAGGTTGTCCTTGCCAAGAAAGCCACCACAGGATGCCTCTGACAGCCATACACACTGCCAGGTGCAGGAAGAGACAGAAAATTGAAATTTAATCAAGTTTGTGAAAACAAACACATTCATGTAGCAGCTAGAAACGAGTCACATTAAAGTCAGAACCAAGATGGAGAAGCTGGTCATTGAGTTTGCAAAGACAGGAGAAAGATTTCGATGAGAAAACAAAATGGGTTCAGATTGAACACACCAGCTTTATGGTAGCAGATGGGTATCCAGGAAGATATGATAACCAATGAGTTGGGACTATGCACCTGAGACTCCCCAGGGCAAGGGTCAGACATTTTGATGTTAATAGCTTATGATGGCAGGTAAGGGGAGGATAAAGGGGAGAGGAGGAAGCAGAAGGCAGGAACATAGAAATTCAATGTGCATCCAAGGGACAGATGGAAGAACAGGAAAGAGGTCAGGACAGCCTAATGGACAGATAAGAAGGACATTACTAGAAGGCAGCATTGAACAACAGTGACCTTTGCACAGTTTATGGTTGGTAAAGGTCACCATGAGATGATCAACGATCTTCAAACAACTGATTTCAGTTGCGCAGAGTGATGCAAACAGAATCTGAGGACTAACAAAGAGTAGATTTGGGGTTGGCAGGGTGTGAGGGGTGGAAGGGATTGGGGTGGCTCTGTGAGTAGATGGCTTGCTGCACACATATGAGGATCTGAGTGTGATCTCCAGCATCCACAACCAAGCATGGCAAAACATTTCTGTAACTGTGGGACATGGAAAAGAGACAAGCAGATTCTTAGGGTTAACTGGCCAGCTAGTCTAGCCAAAAGTGGGAATGGTAAATATAGTGAGAGATGCTCTCTAAAAAAAAATGAAGTAGAGTAATAAAGGAAGGTACCTAACACTGACCTCTGTTTGCTATATACTCATATGTGCATATACATGCAACACACACATATACAATATAACCCATAAAAACAAAGTTGAAACCTGCCAGCTATCTCATAAACCCTCTGCACGCCCATCTGAATAAAAACCCCTCAAAAATAAACACTAGCCTCACTTTAACTGAAGTTATCTAATATCTGTTTTATTATTTAATAACCTACCACACACACACACACACACACACACACACACACTTCAGATTTGCCATCTTTACCTGTCTCTATTAGTCTAGATGGTTTCCCTTTGCCCCTCTACAATTTTTTTAAGTGACTTCTTTGTTGAGAAAAACGAATTGTCATATGAAGTGGCTCATTGTGGATTTTACTCTAATATTTCAATGTGGAGTTAATCGGATCCTGTTGCATCTCCACAGTGTTACTGTGCCAACAGCCAGTTTAATTTTTTAATATTTAGTTGTAAAATCATAAATATTCATTGTGTTGAGTGTGTGGGTATGCATATGTGAGTGTGGGTGCACTCAGAGGTCAGAGATGCTAAATCCCATGGTGTCACAAGCAGTTGTGAGCCACCTGAGTCCTGGGATCTGAACCCAGATGTTATGGAGGAACAGAAAACATGCTTAGTCAATTAGCCACCTCTCTACCCAGTAGGCAGTCTATCATTATTTTCCTTTCTGACACTTGAATTTAGTTGTGCCAAGAAATATAATTTTAATCTTTATTTTCAAACCTTATAAAAGTGGAGTTTTAGTGATTTTGGTTAACTGGAATTTGCTCAGGAAAAAGACCTACATATTCTCAAGTTAGAGCAATTGCCTGATACTCTGCCTGAGATTTTACTTGAAAGCCTGATTTAGCTAGATATAAAAATGTTAGCTCCTATTTCTTTACAGCATCTCTCCCAGGTGAGCAAGCATATGTTGGCAATCTGGGGACCCTCAGCACGTGGGTTGTATTCTTTCTGCTCTTGGCTTTTGGCTGTTCACTGATGGCTGCTATCACTCAGGCCCTTGCTGCTGGTGGAAGTCTATTCCCTACTGAGTCAGAGCTCATCAGCTTGAATTGTTGACAATATTCATGTGTTTTGATTTTGCTATTTTTTGCTCTATTGGAGGAAGATAAAAGAGATTCAAAACTTTCTACTATTGGCAGACCAGCCTAAGAAGTTTATACATTTGCATATTTTTGATATAGAAAGAAAACGTAAGTTTAAGGTATGTATTATTCAGAAAAGAACAAAATTATGATGACAGATGTTTTGACATGTAAGTTGAACAGACAGCTCTTGAATGAGAGGAAGCTTGGACTATGGCCAAGCTCATCTCAAGTTCTAGAATTCTGTCACTCGTCTCAGAGCAACTAATATAATAAAGGATACAGACTGGCACCCATGAGACCTGGGTTTAAATCTAGCCCTGCCACGTGTCTTCATGACAGGCTGCTCTGTGCCCTTCCCTTTCCTATAGAAAACTGGAAGTGACATCACCGGCATGAAGCCAAACGCCATACCCAGAGTAGGTTTTCTCTCTCTAAAATTTACCTATCATGAGGGTCATGTATGAAGATGAGAGGAAATTTTGTGGGAGTCAGTTCTCTAATTGTACCATGTGGGGCCAAGGATGTCTCAAGCCATCAGGCTGGACCACAAGCACTTTTATCTACAGAGCTGCCTTGTGGTAGAACTGTTCTCTGTATGCTGTTACATAAAGTAACTGCTTTAGTCTGTGGCGAGCACAATAGCAATAGGCAGGAAATCAGAGCAGAGACAGGTAGAAGGAGGGGGGAGTCAGTCAGTCTCCATCCAGCCCCCAAAGAAGAACCATGTAAGGAATCCAGGTGAGCCACAGGCCAGGCCACATGGCAGGTAGAATACTGGAAATGGGTTGAATTAAAATGAAAGAAGTAGCTAATAATGTGCTTGAGACATAGGCCAAGCAGTATGAAATTAATATAAGTATCTGAATCATTTCTTTGGGGGGATAAAAGCCGCTGCAGGCAAGGTCAGAACCTCTGGCCCAAACGGGCTCAGAAATCTTTTACAACACTGTCTCACTGAATTCTTGCTTGCTTTTACAAGGAAATGTTGCTTTTTAAAATATTCTTATGAAATGAGTTAGAGCAACTTAAATGTACCTTGAAATGCCTTCCGATACACTAGTACTAAGCCATTGTCTTGAAGCACCCAGAGGCATTGGCATGCTTATGCCATTAGGATAAATAGAAGTATATACAAAATAGTACCACTTAGGCAGAAAGGGGCAGGCCCTTCACATAGGTCTTCCAATTCTGTCCATCAGGGAGGAATAGATGATAGATAATACAGTCTAAAAAGATTCTGGGGCATTACACTCGAGGAGCCTGCTGACATAGCCTTAAAGCAAAAGCGTACACTGTTAGTCACAAGCCCCAACTCGCTCTGCTCACATCATCCTAATGAATGGGTGTAAAATACAAAGAGTTACCGCAGCAATTATCTGAAGGGCTTTGTCAACTCCACTCCAGACCATGAGGATCTCAAATCTCCCAGTGTGGGAAACAGCTTCTGTGATGAATGCTCTGTGTATGTCTGACTCTGGAAATCCCTAAATTACAAACACGAGATTGCTAAATATTTTGAAAAATAAATGCAGGCATATTCTTCTCCCTAAAGGTTGCCTGGCCTGCAGATATTTTAAAATATTGTCTTTGCATAGGTTTTCTCTGTGCAGCCAACAAAACACATTACCTGGGCTCTCGGGCACTCTCTCCTACCCATAAACCCTTGGGTCTTACTCCACTTTATATCACCAGTGTGCTTGGTGCAGCAATGTGGGTCTGACTTATCAGCATCCTATGTTCAGGAACTAACTGAATAAGTATATCTTTTTCACCTCCAGATGTCTATACTACAGTACCTCATTTTATCATGTCTACTTCTACATGCTTCTGGAAGGAGACAGAGATTCTGGAAGGAGACAGAGAAAATGAGTTTCTTTTTTTCTTTTTTTTTTCCTTCTTTATTTTGTATTTATCAAAAAAAACACAGTAAAAAGAATTTAAAATGTGGAAGAGTTAACAATAACTATACAGAGGATAAGAATCATAAGCATGGCTTATCAAGGGTGGAAATACAAATAAGATTGCTACACATATATTTTCTTTGTGATCATCTTTCCCTCTGAATTTTTTTTTCCATCCCTGTATATCCTTATTCAAGGTCTCTTCCCCCTCCCAACACATCTGGTCATTTTTCTAGAGAAAATGAGTTTCAAAGACACTTGGGCTCAATGGCTCAGTGAGCGAAGTTGCCTGCTACCAAGCCTGATGACGTGAGCTTGATCCCTGAAACCCACGGGGTGAAAGGAACCAACTCTTGCATGTGGTCTTCTGATCTCCAAGTGTGAACCATAGGATGCATGCACACCGTAAGTGCATGTGCATACACAGGCATGCACACATTCAAAGTAAATAAATAAAATATTTTAGAAACATCTATTTTAGAAAAAGTATAGCTTTGAGTGGTTATTCATGTCTAAAAAGCATTCATTGAAAGGAATTGAGAGAGAAGGCGGAGACTATTGGAATAAGTTTGAGGGCTTCCTGAGAATTATATTTTTAAATTAATTCAACAAATTCATATTGGCTATATTATGTTTCAGGAACTCCTAGTAATGGGTAAAACTGTATCAAACCAACATAGACGCCACTAGCAGGATTCTGCCTTTAGCTGGAGCAGATATATTGAAAATAAATAAATGAAATAGGCATTAGCATATCAGGTAATGGTAGACACTAAGAAAAAATAAATATGGAGTTGAGTGAAGCAAGACATAGAAGGGTGGCCTTGCAGAGAAATCAAAGAAAGACTGTCAAAAGATGACAGTTAATGAACTAGAGGAGATGTAAACCATGAAGCATTGGAGAGATGTTCTTTTTTGTAGCGGGAGGTATAAGCACTAAGGCTCTGTAGTGTAACTGTACACCGGAACAAGGTCATTGCTGATTTACTTTCTTTCAAAATTTTGATGCATGAGTCCATTCTCATGGTCTTAGCACTCATCATGCAAGAGTCCAGCTTCCTCTTCATGCCTTCCAGGCATTCCCAAGTTGGCATACCCAGTTCTGAGCTCCTATCTCCACATGGAAGCTTCTGGTACCATTTGCCCTTCCATCAGCCACTGGCCACCCAGCCCTGCCATTTGCTCCTCACACATCTTATATGCAGTCCATTGGTAAACCATGTCAGCGCCTAGAACATGCTCATGCTCCTAACACTTGGCTCAGTCAGTAAGAGCTTCCTGGATATCACAGGACCTAAGCTAACTCCTCAATACACCTGTAAAACAGCTGGGTACAGTGCTATGCACCACTAGGGGAGGATAGACAGATGGGTTCCCGGAGCTCAGTGACTAGCCAAACCTAGCCATATCAGTGAGTTTGAGTTCCTTGAGAGACTGTCCTAAGATTAAGATGGAGAATGATTAGGAAAGATATCCAGTGTTGACATCAGGCCTCCACATGTACATGTACACATGTGCACATTTGCTTATACATTCATGAACACACAAGGAAAATAAGATACAAGTACAGTGAATATAAAAGTAATTTTCTACATCTACTTAAGAAATAATGGGCTAAAATAGCCTTTAAATAAATATATAAAGTGTGCATCGAAGAGAACTCTTCCTAACTTTAGGCTTTGAGACATAGGTGTGCAGCCTACTTTGTAAGGCAGAGTTGTTCCCAAACAGAAGAATGTACTTTTAATTTCCCAACCCCAAGTATCATTTTTCATGCATTATAGGAGCCCATTGTTTGAAGAAATCCTGGAACGATCCTTACCTAAAGCCAATTACTGGTGTTTTTCTTAACTTCTTGTATTGGTTGCACTTTTTCTGTTTGCATGGCACAATATCAAAGCATGTAGACACCTAAGCATTGGTGGGTTCTTCCAAAAGTTTCCATGCATGGCACATACCCATGCATTGCATGAGAGAGAGACAGACAGAGAGAGAGAGAGAGAGAGACGGGGGTGGGGGTGAGTACAAGTTCACATGGAGACCAAAAGTTAATGTTGGGTATCTTCTTCTATTTTTGAGACAGGGTCTCTCATTGAACTTGGAACTGGTTAATTCAGTTAGGCTGACTAGCCAATAGGCTTCGGGGATTTATACACCTCTGCCTCCCCACACTGAGATTACATACATGGGTATGCTTGACTGACCTTTTACATGGGTGCTAGATACCCAAACTCAGGTCCTCATGCTTGCACAGCAAGCTATTTACCAACTAAGCCACGCCCACCTCAAAACAAAGCTTGTAAGAACAAAAGTCACAAGGTTTTGTACTAGACAGGACAGACAAATAGAATCTGACCTGTTTCTAGAAGTAGGAAGATAAAAACAGCAGGATTGCCTGGGTAAGACTGGCAGTGAGACCCATTGCCAAGGTAGAGAAGAATCCCTATGGAGAGACCACCTGCTCTTGCTCTCTTGCTAACAGCCAGGATGTTGCAAAACTGATTAAATATTTCTCTGTTGCAAAATTGATCAACTCCTCATTTGAGCTACAGTCACTCTCCATTCCAAGAAGAGAATCATCGTTTAAGTCTTAATTAAAAACAAACCCAAAGACACAATCCCCTGCCCCCCATTTCTGGTTGTAATCTTTTGGTATACTGACCTCCAGGGGGAAGAGAGAGAGAGAGAGAGAGAGAGAGAGAGAGAGAGAGAGAGAGAGAGAGAGAGAGACTGACTCATCTAGTAGGATGCTTCTGTTGTTTTTCCGAAAATGAAACTTTAAGGAAAATTTGTAATTGCTTAACATAATTTCCCTCACATCCTCAGGCTGCAAGAATCAGTGCCTTGAAGCAAGGGACCAGATGGTGAGAAGGAGGTCTATAAATCACTGCTCCTGCCCCTCCCCAAACCACAGAGCAACCATTAATTTGCCAGTGCAGGAGAGTGCCAAGCACCTTTGTGACCAGAGTCAGGGCTGGTTCAGTTCAATGAGAAAAGGGATAATGTATTCATGAACCATTTAACCCAAATCTTAGTAGCCAGAAGCTCACTGCTGCAGCAGCAGCAGCCAGGGTTGTCCAGTACCTTCTACTCCCCCATGTACCAGAGCAGCTAAGCCACAGAGAAGTGCACATATGCCCATAAGGGCAAGGGTGGGTGCTGAGGAGTCTGCAGAAACGTGGAATCAGGCTAGGTTTCTGACAGAGACGCTGTGGCTGTAATGGCAAACCCAGCTTTCAAATAGCAAATATAAAACACACAAAAGCAAAGAAAAATGAAGTGTGGAACTGTGTAAATCAAGGAGGAAGAGTAAGGAAAGGAATAAAGACAGGAAAGAGGAATTTATTTAAAAGAAAAAAAGAGAAGAGGGAGGGGGAGAAGGAGGGAGGGAGAGAGGAAGGAAGGGAGGGAGGGAAGGAGGGAGGGAGGGAGGGAGGGAGGGGAGGGAGAGAAAGGAAAGCTTTGCTGTTTGCATCTGCCTATTTCTCTGGTGTAAACACTCCTGCCTTGCACAATTCCTAGCTATTGATATGGAGTTTAACAACAGACAAGACCCTTTCCATTCAGCAGTCATTGCTACCTCTCTTAAAGACTGTATATGCCACTCAGTTCTTGGCCATCATTTTATCATCTAATCTCATTTTTTTCTGTCCTCAAAGTGAAATTTACTGGTCAAAAAGTAATAATGACAGCATTGGACAAATACTTAACTCCTTCACGAGATTCTACAGGATTCTCTTTAACGTAGATGCATCAAGGTTTTCAGTAAGGGCAATGCCACGGGAGTCCTCGGAGTGTCACCTGGGAATACTGTGTCCCTCAGGTGTTCATCTCTTGTGTGATTAAGGCTGTCTTTATGATCAGCCTGAGATGTTTTGAACCCTTTTCACCTTCATTATCCAAGGAGTGTGCAGTGGGATTTTCCAGTCTGATGGTGTCTTATTGCCACAGATTGGGAACCAGAGCAGAGGGCACAATCTGCCTTCTATTAAGCCACACAGAAAAGATCACCAAGACTGTCACATTGGACATCATTCCTTTATATTTCCTGTTTTGTAAGGCATGGC
This sequence comes from Sigmodon hispidus, assembly GCA_004025045.1. Classification (NCBI taxonomy): domain Eukaryota; kingdom Metazoa; phylum Chordata; class Mammalia; order Rodentia; family Cricetidae; genus Sigmodon; species Sigmodon hispidus. Next base: position 70,174 of record PVIH01003361.1, on the reverse strand, counting down.
GATTTTTTTTCACACTCATATCATTTATGTTAACATAAGATAGTGGTGAGTATTGACTCTAAATAAACTAATCATCTGTTCCACAAGGAGCATGAATGTGGTGGGAATGTTCATGTGTATGCTACAAATAAAGGAACTGTTTTGGCCTGTGTCAGGTGCCGTCGAAGTAAGTAGAAGAATCAGCAGAAAGGCAGGAGAAGGAGGGTGGATTTAAAACAGTCTCTATCCAGCTGCCCAGGAAAAAGCGTGAAAGACTATAAGTGAGCTAGGGGCCACAGGACACGTGACAGAACAGGTTAATAAAAATAAGTTCAATTAAGATAAAAGAACTAGCTAACAATGTGCCTGAGACATAGGCTAAACAAGATTAAATTAATACAAACATCTGAGTCATCTTTGGAGGAAAAAGTGACCATGGGCTGGTTGAACCTCTGGCCCATACAAAGTCAAAAACCTCATACAACACCTGAAATGGTGTCCCAGCTTAAAAAATGTTCCCAAATTCTTCAGCTATAATTGCTATAGTTAGCATTTACTGCCAGATCCACACAGGCTGGAATCCCCTGGCAAGTGTTTCAGTTGAGTTGCCTTTATCGTGGTAGGCACATGTCTCTAGAGGATTGCCTTCATTGTTAATTGAAACAGGAGGGTCAGGCACACTGTGGGTGGCACCATCCCTAGGCGGGAGGTCCTGGACTGTATAAAAAGGTAGCTAATATGAGCCTGTGAGTGAGCCAGAGACTTAGCCAGCAAATAGCATTCCTCCACAGTTTCTGCTTCAAGTTCCTGATTGAGTTCATGACCTGACTTCCCACAGTGGTGGGCTGTGACCTGGAAGTAGAAGCCAGATAGACTTTCCACAGTAATAAACTATGACCTGGAAATAGAAGCCAGATAAACCTTTTCCTCCCTAAGCTGCTTTTCAACACCAGATCATAGCAACAGAAATAAAATTAGAAGAGTCATAAATTTTGATAGAAATGGACCACATAAACAAAACCATTTTAGTAAATTTCAAGCTTGTGATGGGACTACTTTCTCCGATCCAAATGTTTGCTCAATGGCATCTAGAGAAGTCTCATAAATGCATCACTTGGACAGAAGATTCAGAGCCATCCCCCATACTTGTGCCATCTCCATTATCACTGGTATTCCAAGGTAGGATCGCTAACAATCTAAGAGACTGTGCTTTCCATTGGACTACAGGACCTGTGACTCTTCCTAAATGACAATAAAAGCAGGAGAAGGTGAAGTGACAGCAGAAGAAATCAGGCATTCCGAGGGTTAATCACCCACTGGCCCCAGCCTCCAAATACTGACAGCTCTTCTAGACAGACAGTCCTCGGAAGCACTAATAGGAGGCCAGCCTGGTGTTCAGACTGTCATTGACGTGGATCTGACATATCTACGTGGGACATTTTTGCATGGTTACACCTAGCCAGGTACAAATAAATAATGAGTATTAGGCTATGGTCTTGAAAATCCCAATTCCTTTTTCCAAACACATAGTCACTGTCTACAAACCTGGAACTTAGGTCTAGGTATGTAGATAAGGAGCTGTTAGTGGCACACATATGATGTCACACTTGTTTTATGGTTATCTACAGTAATCAGCTGCTTATTTCAATTCACACTTGTACCTTAATTTATTATAGCTCTTATCTCTAAAAAGAAAACACTGCTATGATTTCAGAAGGTGTTGAGAATGGCTAGAAGATTTTCCCAACAGTTATAGCTTCCCAGCAGAGTTGGGATGTTACTTTAAGCTAGAAGGGGGTAGGTGTTATGATAGAAAACCTTTTTTTCTTTTTTTCTGGTTCTGATATTTGCAGGGATGGGACCTCCAAGCTTCTGGGGCCAGACCCTTATTTGTTGTACTGAGGAATAAAGAAGAAGTTACCTAGCAACTGAGTGGCAGACAGTGGCTTCCGGTTTGTTTCAGTCTAGGAGAGTTTGGAATGATGATGGCTGGGATTCTTTCCTTTCCTTGCTGCTATGGGTCAGTAGGGGGCAGAGATGCTGGGAAACAACGGCAATTCTTCAGTTAGCTGTTTCTTCTGAAACCAAAAGGCCAGACATCACAGTGGTTTGGGTGTTTGTTCGGGGACTGCGGCTATAGCTGCTGCATCTGTAGAGAGAAGCCTCCCTCAGAGTAGCCATTATGGGACTGGACTTGACTAGATGAGTATTTGGCATGATGAGGTACAGGAGAGGAGAACAGAAAAGGTGGGTGAGCGTTGCAATTCTGTGTCAAGTCTGTGGTGGGAATGTTTGTCTGTATCTGAAAAGGAAGGAACTGTTTTGGCCTGTGCCGGGTGCCGTAGAAGTAGGTGGAGGAATCAGAGGATAGGCAGGAGAAGGAGGATGGAGTCAAACAGACTCCATCTAGACAGACTCCATCTAGCTGCCAAAGAAGAAACACATAAGGGACCAGGTGAGCCGGCCACCAGCCATGTGGCCAGATAGATTAATAGAAATGGGTTGAATTAAGATAAAAGAGCTAGCTAGCAATGTGCCTGAGACATAGGCCAAACAGGATGATATTAATATAAGTGTCTGAGTCATTTTGGGGCAGAAAAGCTGTTGTGGACAGGTCAAACCTCTGGCCCATATAGGGTCGAAAACCTTGTACAACAACGTTCTCCCGGCAGCTTTTTCCAGAAGGGTATTGGGATGCCTTGTTGGACTCCCATGTCCACTTCTCAAGATTCTAAGTTCACAGATGAAGAGGTAGTATCTATAAACCTTTCAGCCCCCCAGGAGGCATATATGGCATGGCATGGAGTAGAGGTTTGTGTGTATGCATGTACTGGGGAGGGGGGTCCTCTTCAACCAACATGACCAGCAGAACATCAATCCTTGTGAGGCAAGAAGTCAGTTCAGTTCAACACAACTCAGCAGCTGTGAGCACAAAGCCATCTGGGCCTCCTACAGAGGTTGGTTATAAAAAGGCTAAAATTTAGAATATGATCAGGAACATTAAACCAACTACCTTCAGGATGGAAGCCTATGCCCTCTACCCACTTCTGGGAGCCTCTTGGCATGTTGCTAGGGCACTCTTTTATGTTCCCATTGGCTAAAGGTAAAAAATGATACTCATATCATATTGTCCTATGGATGAAAAGACAGGTGTCTGGGCTCAGTTGGGTCCTCTGCTCTTTTCTTACATCCCTCATCATCTGGAATCCCAAAAGGATTCTTTGCTTATTGTCTTCCTCACCCTCCCAGCTGTCACTTCTACAAGTGACTATTTTGTTTGTCTCTTTCTGAAAACTCAGAAACCAACTGAAGAATTTACTATATAATAAATGTTCAGTATATTTTGAAAGAGTAGTGCCTGAAAGAGTTATTCTTTAATTATTTAATGTGAAAATGACCTGAATTACTAATTATTTGAGGACATTTTTTTAAATCTGGCATTTGGTAGTGGCAATTGTATATTCACCTTCAGCATTCAAATGATATCTTGGTCTCTAAGTGGAGATGGCTGTACTCTGAACCCCAACTAGTAGCTTCCCAGACACCATTAGCCTTTGTCTCCTCCACACCAGGGGATGAAGTAGCATCATGGTAGGTGCTGGAGATAATCCTCATTTGCTCTGTTGTGAAAGAGCATGCACAGCATGGGTGTTCTGTGAGGCTGTGATTAGATTCAAAAGATCAAAGCTGTGACTAATAGGGCACAAGGCTCCCCTAAATGGTCTTTTTAACTGATGAGAGAAGATGAAGATTTCGGGAGGAATCCTGGTAAAGTGTTTGCATCAGGAGGGCAGAAGGGCTTATTGCTGGAGCTTCAAAGCAGGGTCTAAACTTCCTTATCCACCATCGGCTGGTGTGGGCCCTCCTTGGTCTGTCCATTTTCAGCCATTTAGATAAAATCAATGTGCATACCACCCACAGCAGGTCTCATGGGCCTACAGTACTTAATGGCCCTGATCTTTTATCAGCTTGCTAATCTGTACACTCAGGTGTTTTAGTTATTAAAATGTCAGTGGGCATTCTAGGATGTTCCATCTCACAGGGATTCTAGAATGTTCCAATTTACAGGATTAGGAGGTTAAAAGGACACTTACTCTAGCACCCCCCCACCCTGAAAAAATTTCACTAAACAAATTGACTGGTCTTAAAAATTAAGACTAGTATAAAATAAACACACAATATACAAAATATCAAAATTTGAAACAGAGACAATTAATGGGCATTGTGCTTAGGTAAGAGAGGTTGTTACAGTAGTTTCCATTACAATAACAAACTCCCCAAATAACCTACTTCAGCTATGTAAAGGGTCATTGAGAGCACAATTTGCAGGACTCCACCCACAACCACTGGGGTCTGTGTGAGACAGATATCCCAGTGGGAATGTGTGGTGTAGGAATCCACCCACCCTATACATCTGAGAAGCAAAGAGAGAGAGGCTAGCATCCTGTGACTTCAAGGCATGTGACGCTTGAACTACCTTTTTCCCCCTAGGCTCTGCCTCCTACAGGTTCCAGAACTTGCCAGTAACATGGGTCTATAACCAAATTACAGCTGTGAGTGAAGATGAATTGTCTGAGCCAGGGATGGAGCCATTGCTATTTTTGGTTTCCATGGCAACACTATAAGGTACCCTGTGCTTTGAGTTTGATGAAGATAGTCACTGTCAGAACTGGCACACGTGTTTATGGTATTGTGTGAAGGACTGAAAATAATCAAACAAAAGGTCCTTTAAGAGCATTTGGTCCCTTTGACATTTTAATATTTTCCTGACTGATACACAGTAAGGAACAACCTAGAAATATACACAAAGACCTCATCTATCAACTGTTATTTTTAGGGCAAAGGAAAGTCTGCAAATGATCTAATATCTCACTATAGGAGTGGCTCACTAAATGCCAGTACAGCCACATGGCAGCATGAGGTGTGGTCACTGAAATTCAGTTTTGAAGACTGGTCAATGGCACAGAAAAATATTCATGACTATTGTTAGTTTAAAGAATTATACAGCTGTCAGCTAGCTTTCCATTGCTATCACAAAAGACCTGAAATAATCAACTTACAAAGACAAAAGGCCATTTTGAGCGTTGATGACTTCTGTTCATAATCAACTGGCCCCTTTGCTTGAGGCCTCTGTCAAGGGATTACAACATGGCAGGAGGGCACAGAGGACCGTGCAGTGACAGTCTAATTAGGAATAGGCATACCCTAATAGGATTCTATGCACAAGCACTATTATTGCCTGTGGAGAAAACCCTGTTTTGGCTACAATGTGTCATTTTCCTTACAAATCTTTTTAATTAACTAAACTGGAGATTTGAGTAGAAACCAATTACATTGCCATCCAGACAGCAAAAGAGGAAGAGGCGGTGGGGGGTGGGGGAGGGGGCTGTGATTCCCCAGCCTCCCTCAAGGGCTTCCAGGGCTCCCATAGAATGATATAAGAACTTCCTCCCTCTACCCTCCCTCCCCTTATATGCCATTTTCCTCCAAATTGAAACATTCCCTCCAGGAGGGAGGGGGACACTCCTGAACCTCAGGAAGTTAACAAAAGGTCACACAGAAACTTGGGAGGTTCTTGGGGACCCTGCCTTAGCAGTATAAAAGGAATAATGGCTGCTAGGAGAGGGGACTCCCACCAGTCCAAATGGGATGGAGTGGGGTAGACAGAGAGACAGAGAAATTCAGATAACAGAGCTCCAGGGCTATGCTTTCAGAGCTAAGGCTTTCAGAAGTTGTCCTCTGTGTCATAGTAGGTGTTTCTTGATGCAGCTAGTTTTGAGTCCTCCCTGATACTGTGACCCCCCCCACCACCCTGCTAGTAACCCCAATAAAACTTTATTGCCTCATCAAATTGGTCATTGGTGCAATTGTTACTTTGATCAGTAAAGTTTTTTGTTTCTGGAGTGTGTGTGTGTGTGTGTGTGTGTGTGTGTGTGTGTGTGTGTGTTTGTGTAAGCATTTGTCATACTATATCCCCACCTGTTCCACCACCTTCTGCAGGTGATACCCTGTGAACCAAGTCTTTTACACACAGTCTTGGGGGAATGGGGAATCCAAGATCCAACGTATAGTAAGAGATACCCAAAAGGAATGTCTAAAGGTTATAATACTACAACATTCTGTATTTTAGAATTAGCAAAAAAATGTTCTTGTTGGTACAACTTCCTCCTTTGAAGATGAAGGGGCCGGGATGCAATCCCAGGGACCCACAGCTATTACCATTCCTTCTGAAAGAGGTGTCAAATCACCAAATAGCATGGTTGGAAATAACATCTGTTTTCTAGGCATCTTCCATTTGCTGGCTTGGTGAGGTTACAGCGGCGAATACTGAGCAGGAGACAAGAACTTCATCTCTTGCTATTAACGGAAACTCAGGACTCAAAACACAGTTGGAACACACAGTAATGGAGCTGTGCTTTCTCCAGAGGTACTTACATTTCTCTTAATAAATAAATAAATAAATAAATCAGCAATGACCCTGAAAGTCAGGAAAGAGGTGGGGTGAAATGTTAATCACCTAAGGCCTCCAGGGTTTTGTTTTTTCCTTGCTGTTTGCTGTCGTATTATTGGAGAAGTGAAATGGGTGGCAGTAGACACTGCTAGTCACTGGGTTTGGGGATAAGGTGATAATGCCATGTGGGGCACTGTCACCTGTCTTAGGTGGCAGCCTACTCAGACGTATGCATTCTTCAACAGGGTCATATGTCCCAGCAGAGTTGCCTATACAACCACATTTTCACCATTGGGATGTGCCCTTTCCATTAAATAAGTCTTTATAGGCATGGGAAGGTGACTCAGTGGACAAAGGGGCACCACGCCTAGTGACCCAAGTTAGGTCGCTGGAAACTCCTGTGGTGGAAGGGACAGAACAGAGTCCCACGGGTTATCCCCTCACCCTCACATGTGTGAGGACACACCATAGATACACATGCATGGATGTCCACACACACACACACACACACACACAGAGAGAGAGAGAGAGGCACATATATACATATACTAATCAATGTAGAAAATGATTGACTAAAGCTTTATAATTAAGCTTCAGATTTATTTAGAAAGGTAAAGGTGCTACCTAGGCCTGAGAGACAATGGTCACTGTCGTACAGTCAGGCTGATGGTGAGACCACATCATCTCCACTTAGAAAGTTTCACATCCACTTAAAAAGACCCTTCAACTCCAGTGCTTGACTCAGCTCAAACTTTTGCTTCCTAATTAACCCTCAAAGGCTTGCCCTACACCAGACTCGAGGCTGGCTGGCCGGTAAACCTGTGTCCTCTGGTTCTGAGGAACACAGTTGCCTGTATTTTCCAGCCACAGTGGCACTTTCCACAAGATATAAATGCCAGCCAACCGTGGAAGACATGATGGATGCCCAGGCATAAACTTTACAATTCTCTCAATGCTGCCTTCATCTTCTGCTCCATCTTCTGGCTGAATGCGCAGCAGTCACCAGAAGGCATAAAGAGTCACCTCTCTATATTCACCTGAACTACTACAAAATCAGCAACATCTCCTCTGGACACAGTGTCAACAAGAAACCTTGATGGGTCACACTGTAGTGATCCTGCGGTTTATCTGTTATAGCAGCCAGCACTCTCCCATACCTCTTCTGTTTTCCATCCTTGTCTTCCACAGGCTGATGGGACTGAGTTATGGTGTGCTTTCCTATGAGACTCATCCATCACAGGAGTTTTGGCTGCTGAAAAATCCTCTTATAGGACTGAGGATCTTCCTGGGAGAGCACCTAACTGATGGATGAGGCTTTAACCTCCAATTCCAGCCCTGGAAAAAACAATATTTTAATCTTCATGTTTGTGGCTATGCATATGTTGACAGAAATTAGTCCATTCTTGTTAACTGTGTAGTAAGGGAATTCTGTGTGTAGTAATAAAGCGTGCTTTAATTTCAGAAGTTAAATCATTATTCACATTTCTCAATTCTCAATTTTTTTTTATCATTTTGTTTTTATTTGTATGTATATGCATTCACATGTGTGTATGTGAGCATATAACATATGTGAAGGTGTCCATGGAGGTCGGAAAAGGGTGTCAGATTCCCTGAAGTTATTGGTGATTGATTGTGCACTACCAGATATGATGCCAAGAACTGATCTCAGCTCCTCTGAAAGAGTAGCAAATATTGGGCTATCTCTCTAGTTCCAGTTCTTAATAATTCTAAAGCTATCTGATCACATATGATATTGGTTCTTTTTGTCATTTACAGGAATAAGATATATCCCAGAAAAGGGAAGATTACACTGTGTCTTAAGGAAAAAAAAAAATCTTACCCAGTTTTTGAATATGCAATGAGTTCATCTGGTTTTTCTCTGCCACTTTAAAGACATTAGTGCCTCAAAGGTCACATGATCAAACTGCTCTTCTGTAAAAGAAAGGTCACCTGGGCTAAACACATCACCATCTCTTGATCTCTGTTTTGGAGGATGGGTTCACAAATGAACCCTGGCATGCCCCATCCTCCAGGTGTCCATCAGCTGTGTGCTACGTGTTCATAAAGACAATGGATATGTGAAAAAGTGGTATTGGGTGATTGCTTTGGAAATAAAGAGCGAACCAGAGGGAGAGACATAAGGACCTTCATTCGGTTTCAGGCAGCGTTCGCCTCTGGTTTGCTGCACACTCACTGTTCTATCACACTTCCAGCCATCTCCTGGCTTCCAAAGTCACAGGCTGTAAGCGTGGTAGGCAGGGCTTCTTTCTTTGGGTTTCCATTCGAAGCTGAATTTGCAGCCCAAATGTGGCTCTGTCCCCTCTCCAGAAAAGATGGATTGATCCTCTTGTTGGAGGAAGCACAGGTTGGTGGGTAAGCAAAGGCTATCCATTTCTCCATGTGACAAGAGGCTGGTCATAATGGCAGCTGTGATCACATTTGTTCCTATTGTTGTGAACATTTGGGACACTAAAATAAATTGATTGGACCAGAAGATTCTTTGCTTTCCTCACCATGTCATCATAATGGGAAATCCATCCCCTTCGAGCTGCATTACTACTGAACTGGCATTACAGCTTTTAAAATGACTCTGCCTCATACTGAATGAGAGCTGGAGTTATTGGATTATAGGACAATGTTTGGGTTCTGCCAGAGGCCAGTTTTCTTAAAGGCTCAGGATTCTCCATCCATTATTCTTTCTTTAAATCTAGAGATGTGATCTGGCCTGAGACCCTACCTCATTCCTCTCTGATGCTGTCAACTCCATCTGAGGAGGATTTCCTGACCACCTACTACTAGATGCAAACTCATCCTCTTGCACTGTGTTCTCCTAAGAAGACCATTCCTTGTGCACAATATGGAGTTTATTTGCACATTTATCTACTTCCTTACTGAGTATGTCTGTGGGGTGGGGCTGCATGCCACGGTGTGCATATGGCTGTCAGAGGGCAAAGCACCATAATCACTTCTCTCCTTCTACCATGAGGGTCCTGAGAATTGACTCGGGGCTTCAGGCCTAGCAGCGAGCACCTTTGCCAGCTGAGCCATCTCACAAACCCTAAGGCTGATTTTTTTTTAAAGTTAGCTACTTTGTTTTGGAGAAATAGCTAACACCACCTTAAAATGTATTCTTGCAAGCCATCTGGCATTTATCTTATATTTGAACTAATGAAACATGCTTTGTTCGCTACCAACAGATGCAAAATACTAATTTAATAAAATGCTTTCCTTTCATAATGCTGATTTTTGTCGTTATGTGATTATGACAAGTTTCAGGTAGGGAACTATGCAAAGTTCTAGAACTATGTCCTATCTTGCCCTTCAGATAAACTATCTCTTTCATGGCACTCTTGGGGCTGCTGGATATGAGAGTGGCATCTCCCACAATCTATAGACCCAAGTGCTGACCCATCAGTGAAATGTCACTTCAGAAAGTTACCTGTAGCATAAGTAGCTGTATTGGGACTGAGATGATTCTTAGCCATTTCTCTCTCCTGGAAACTCTGTGTCTGGTCTATCTAAGAACTCCTCCTATCCACCAGGAAGAAACTATCTCCTTTCCCTGGACTCCCCACAGCAGGCAGGGCAGACCGGCTACAACACACAAGTTGTTACTTTGTCTTCCTTGGAAACCACAGAGAGAAAGCTCATGGAGGCGGGGGTTAGTCCTAAACAGTCTTGGCTGTGGCAGTGGTGTGCTTGTGGTCTCTAACTCTAGCTCGCAGACATGGCAAGCAGGATGAACAAGGTGGTGCTTGAGTCCATAGCATAATGCTCATCCTATCTCTGGGACACACTCTGAATCTTATGTTGGGTTTATCATGAACCTCTCTCTTCCAATTTCCTGGCCCTAACATAAAAGCAATATTGTTATTTACCCACACCGGGCTAAGAGTATTTCACCAATCAAGGTAGCTAAAACAGAGTTTGGCATAGAAATGCACACCTGTAACTCCATCACCAGGAAAATTGAGGCAGGAGGATTCCAAGTTCAAGGCAGCCTGGGCTATTTAGTGAGTTCAAGGCTAGCCTGAGCTACATGAGAATATCTTTCTCTAAAGAAAATTAAAGTAACCAGAAGGGTTTGTCACTGAAGACTCAATGCATGTTTATGTAAATAAACAGTTAATTCCAGTAAGAGACCAGGGGACAGAGGCATGGCTGCCCCTGGGTTTCTCAAAGGAAGTCAGCTGGTGGCAAAGGGCTTCAGCTTTGGGAGAAATCCATGCTTGGGCTTTGCCTGTGAAGTCTCTAGGCAGAATCGATTTCCAAAGCAGATCATAGTGGCCAGTGGGATGCTCATGGAGAGAACCTGACCTGTGTAACAGTGGCCAGGCTCTGAAAGTCATTCCCAAGCTATAGGCTCAACACCAACAGACTATCTTGTCCGAGTTGGAGGCCTTCTGTGGTTCTTGCACTAGGAAAGTAATCTATTGAGCAACTTACTGCAGAGTTCTAGCTGCTTATTTCAACAGATTAAGATCACATGTCAGGGTAGGGGCAGTGTTGTGGTTTGGATGTAATTGGTCCCCATAAACTCATAGGGAGTGGCACTATTGGGAGGTGTGGCCTTGCTGAGAGAAGTATGTCACTGTGAGGACAGGTCTTTGAGGTCTCTTTTGCTTAATCTTTGTTCCCTGTCACAGTTCCCTTTCTGTGCCTGCAAGACGTGTACGTCTCTCAGCAACTTCTCCAGCACCATGTCTGACTAAAACTCTGATCTGTAAGACCCCAATTAAATGTTTTTCCTTTATAAGAGTTGCCATGGTCATGGTACCTCTTCACAGAAATAAAAACCTTAACTAAGACAGACATGGAGCAGAGAAGGGAGGAAGAGAGGAGAGACCAAAGAGAGAAATGGAAAAATGGAGAAGAAAGGATGGAAGGAAAAGACAAAAGATGTCCCTCTCTAGTTTAGTTAATGTGGTGGTTTGAATGAGAATAGCCACCAGGGTCTCTTATATTTGAATGCTTGGCCCCTAGTTGATTGATGGAACTGTTTGGGAAGGAGCAGGAGGTGTGGCCTTCTTGGAGGAAGTGTGTCACTGGGGTGGGCTTTGAAGTTTAAAAGAAATCACACCAATTCCTCTCTCTCTCTCTCTCTCTCTCTCTCTCCCTCCCTCCCTCCCTCCCTCTCTCTCTCCCCTCCCCCTCTCCCTCTCTCCCTCTTTCTCTGCTTTATGCTCAGGAATCAGAATATAAACTATCAGTTATTACTCAAGCACCATGATTGTTCAACTGTTGTCATGTTCTTTCCACGATGGTCATGAACTCTTACATGAATCCCCTACAGTAAATCTTTTCTTTTATAAATTTCTCTGGTCATGGTGCTTTTTCACAGAAGCAGAAATAACTAGAACAGTTTTAAAAGTAAAGAAAATGCAGCTAAGGAGATATACATGGCATAGACATTGGGGGCTGAGAACAAATCATCAGCCAAGATACAAAACCAGCTCTCTAAAGACCTATCACTTACGATCTAACCCAATACCCACCTCTTACCAAAAATAAGGTCAGGGAAGGCTGAGCACTAGCAGATTAGAGGAATGGAGGTATGCAGGAGCATGGCACAAACACTGTGCCACATAAGCAAATACATGTGGTGCCACCAGGAGCTCCACCATCCTTTATGGAGCCAGCCTGCTTCTTTATCTTCCAAAAAACGTCTCATTTTAACAAATAACAGAAACCTAGGGCATTTATGGACATTGGCTCCAGCATAGGTAAGTTGGGGATGGTTAGACTGTGAGATGGTTAACTGAACAGGATATAGTGCTGGAGAGCCCTGGAAAAAATATAACCAGTAGAACAATATACTGGGGACTAGAAAGACGGCTCATCAGTTAAAAGCTCTTGCTGCTTTTCCAGAGGACCACAGTTCAATTGTCAGCACTGATATGGCGCTTATAACTGTTTGCGATTTCAGTCCCAGGATATCTGACACCCTCTTCTGGTCTCTGTTGGCACTGCATATACATGGTGCACAAACATAGTGCAGGCAAAACAAACATACACATAAAACAAAGCAAAATTCCTCAAAATACTGAATAAAGGTAAGATGCCATATATGTGCCCAAAACCACACATATGCACACAAATCATGAAGCCTGTATTACAAAGTAGGTTTCTTGAATTTACACATCTATTATACAGACATCACAGGGAGGATGGAAATGCATACAAACAAACCAGGTGTTACAATTACACATAACATTCCTTTGAGCCAAATAACTGCCATTTTCATTAGACCATCTGAGCACGCTTGGAAAACTCATCAGAGCCAGACATGTTAACTAATGACATTCTGAGAAGGAAAGGGGGGAGGGGTCATGGAACCTTCCCCAGAGTACCCACCAACTCCTCCCAGACAGTTGTACTTAATCTTGCCTTAATTGGCCAAGACCTCATTTTCTATGGAAGACAGAAAAGACTAGGGAAAGGAACGACATCTTCATGGGGAGACCATCATCCGTCCTGGGTACAGACTTCCCATACACTTCCTTAAGGTCACTCATGCTCCTGCCTATAGCCCTCACCAGTACGCTGTAAGTAAGCTCTCCAAACTCACTGATGCTTAGGATAAACTTGGTGGACTCTGGGACATGATGGGGTGGGAGTAGACACTGCTCAGTCACCCCTGTCCCCTCACTGGGGAGCAGGGGGCATTCTCATGACACCAGGAACATTCTAAAATCTTGGACCTCTCAGAAGATCAACAATAGTACTATAGAATAATAAATATAAGTATACCTTTTCTCTTAAATTTGAATTAATATTTCCCAATTTTTCTATGTTGAGAAGACTTTTCCCCTAATTGTTATAAAAAAAAAAAAAAACAACTAAGGGCTTGCTATATAAATTCACAAAAACTAAAAATAAGTCTACAATGTAACCATTGAGAGACTATTTCTGATACTATTTCTGAGTGCTGTCATCCTGGCCCTGATTTCACTTACCATCTTGACACAGCCATGTTTCCATGTCAATAAACACAGATCTCCATAATTGTATCTAATGGCTCTAGAGTATTCCACTCTAGAGACTGGCTGGGCTTCATTTATTCAATCACATAGTATTGGGTTTTCATTTGCTATTCAATTTTTCATTATGATGAGCAATAGATGAGATTTCAAATCATAATCAAAAGCAGCCATTGGGCTGGGAGACAGCATAGTGCATAAAGTGTTCACTATGCAAGAAGAGGACATGAGGCTTAACCCTAGAACAGCGGGTGGAAGCCTGGGCATAGTGGTACACACGCAGTCCTGGTGTGTGTGTGGGGGGGTGGGGCAAGATCTCTGGGACTTCCTGGCCAGCCAGCCTAGCATAATTAGTCAGTTCCAGATTTACTATATTGAGGTAAATATTTGTCTAAAAAAACTAAGAGGTAGGAGACACTTGAGAAATCACTTGGGATTGTCCTATGTCCATAAATACACACACTTGTACACATGCACTCATGTACACACACACACACACACACACACACACACACACACACGAAGTAAAGTAGCTTTTTTTCTGTTAACAAGTTAACATTAAAATGAAGGTGGCACCCTCTGAAGACCTCCTTTAGCTCCGTCTTCTACTCTCTTACAGGGTTCTAACTCATGCCAATAGGCTTTTGGTCATGAGGTAGGTTCAGCGGCTTTTCTTAACAACAGCAAAACTGAGTGGCATATTCCTGTGACACCCTTTCAGTGTTGGTTCAGTGGCTACTATTATGTGAGACCACTTACTGAGTCCTGAAATATGCCAGGTAATCAATCTTTCATCTCCCAAGGATCCATCTGTATATCAATAACCATTTCACAAGGAAGTGTTGAATGCTCAGAGACAACTATCTGGGCCCAGTCACATAGTGAGTAGATATGGGTCAGGAACTGGACACAAGCCTTATTGGGTCCAAGGGGCAGGAATTTTTCCTCATACATCCCTGCCCTCACTGCTTCCTCCACCCTTCCCTCCAATTGTCTCTTCCTGAGGTGGGACTGTTACCACAGAGGTCAGACATGAAAGGGAGGATGGTGTAAGACAGGTGATATTGGAGATGTTGGTAAATCCCAGTTCCTGCTCTTTCTGTTACTACCCCCCACCACAGCCTCTGAAACTGCACTGGGGACTCACTTTGAAGTGTCTTCTCTCCTCTACATGCAAGCTTCCTAGAAGAACCCACACAAATGTGCACTGTGGGCCAGCTCTTGCTCTGAGCCCCATGCTCCCCACTGTCCATGTCTGCTTAGACATCTCCTGCATGGCCTGGAGAACATCTCTGAGACCCTGGCTGAGGATTCCATCCTCTAAACACCTCTTCCTCCCTCTACCCCTGTGGCTCTCAACGCTACAATACAGTTATGCTGTGGTGACACTCAGCAACAAAATTACTTTTGGTATTACTTCATAACTGTAATTTTATTGCTGTTGTGGACCACAGTGTAAGCACCTGTGTTTTCCAATGGTATTCGGCACCCTCTGTGAGAGGGTCATTTGACCCAAAGGTGTTGTGACACACAGTTGAGAATCACTGCGCTCCACATTCTTTTCCACCTCCTCAAGGCTGAGCTCTCTGCCTCTCCCATGACTTCTTTCTATTATTGAGGATGTTGTTGCCCTATGTTGAGAGATTCTAGAAAGATCTCCAGAAGGTGTCTGTTTCTCGGCACCTTTAAAAGTAATGCAGCCTGATTATTTCTCATCTGGACCACCTCACACATTTCCTTGTTGTTCTACATCTTGAACAACTGACTCCATTGCAGTACAAAATTTTCCTTGTGGAAAGCTCAATCATTTACATCATTCCTTCACACAATATCTTCCAAAGGCTTCCCCTTTAACTCTGAGGAACATTAGTCATTCTTCAAAGCCTTCAATGGTCTGCCTCATCTCTATTCTTTTTGTATGACCATTTTCCTTGATTGCTTAGTTCAACTTCAATATCTTCTCATTGAGACCTGACATGTGACATTTCCTTTTCTGCTGCATTGGAGGAGGATGGCTTCCACACGCTCTTATGTTTGAATGCTTAGTCCCCAGCTGGTGGAACTGTTTAGGAAGGATTAGAAGGTGTGGCCTTGTTGGAGAAGGTGTGTCACTGGGGGTGGGACTTTGATGTGGGAATGTCTTTCTGTATGCTGTGAATATCATTCTTTAAATAAAAGAACTGTTTTGGCCTGTATCAGGCACTGTAGCAGTAGGCAGGAAATCAGAGCATAGGTAGGAGAAAGAGGGCAGAATTAGACAGAGACACAATGAAAGATGAAAGCGCTAGCTAGCAATTTTCCAAAAGACATAGGCCAAATAAGATTAAATTAATATAAGCATCTGTGTGTTTCTTTGAGGCTTTGGGATTGCTGGACCACATAAGCTGAGGTAGGCAGATCCAGACCATGGGACTAGGCAGTCTGGGACTAAGCTGGCCAGAAACTTCCTTATACAAACTTTGAGGTTTCAAAAGCCTTTGGTAAGCTCAGTTTCTCACTCTCTCTCTCTCTCTCTCTCTCTCTCTCTCTCTCTGTCTGTCTCTCTCTCTCTCTCTCTCTCTCTCTCTCTGCCTGTGGACAGGATGTAAAGCTCTCAGCTACTTCTCTGGTACCATGCCTGCTTATATTCCACCATGCTTCCCGCCATAATGATAATGGACTAACCCTCTGAAACTGTGAACAAGCCCCCAGTTAAATGCTTTCTTCTATAAATTTCCTTGGTTATGGTGCCTCCTCACAGCAATAGATCTGTAAGACACCTGGTGACTCAGAGCCCTGGCACCTTCTGTCTAGAACATTCTTTCTACTGATCTCCACTTGACTTATCTTTTGTTTCCTTAAGGCCCTTTGTGATGCTCTGTGTGGCGGCATATGCTCACCTCAATGCCTGCATTTCTTAAACATCTCATTCTGCCTTCTTTCTCCCCACAATACATAACTCCATGTATCACATACTTTCTGTGTCATTGATATTGATTATTTTTTTCTATCCCATTCAGACTTTTTTCCTAGCACTTCATGGAAGCTTAGAAAAATCTCGTGCTGAAGTTAATGAATAGATAAGTGTAGGGCTACTCTCCTGATTTCCTGGGTGTGTTATTTGCTCATCTCTCTGGAGATATTAATTACACTTACTTAAAATCCTGTTATACATTTTTTATTAGCTATCTTCTTGGACCTAAGCTTTCTTAGCTCATTGAGCCCGTAATTCTATCATTTATGTTTCATTTTGTCAGTAGTTCTCAGATGTCTGATGATGTTTTTCTCAGGGATCACTTGAGGAATTGAAACTTTTGACATATAATGCCTTGGCTTTGATGACATCATCCAGTCCAACCAAGGCCACCTGTCTCTCCACTTTCATCTCTTGGGGTTTCCTTCGTCAGAGGAGCTGTCAACCACTTAGGAGAAGTTTGAAGGGCAGGAGAGTCAAAGAAGGCCAGAGAAAAACGTGCAGCTGTCAGTGACTAGAACCAACCATTTATCTTAGGAAGAAGAAATCTGCCAATCCTGACAAATAAGAAGAAGCTTTGTCAATGTGTTAGAAAGACTGTGGTGGTGTTTTAAAATCAAGTTAGAATGTACCAACAAAATAAGAACTTCCTAAAAACCTACAAAATAGAAGTTTTCGTCTAGGTATTTTGTTGAAATTTATATTTTTAAAGATTTATTAATTTATGTATCTGCATGTACACCTACACTCCAGAAGAGGGCACCAGATCCCAGTATAGATGTTTGTGAGCCGCCATGTGGGTGCTGGGAATTGAACTCAGGACCTCTGGAAGAACAGCCAGTGCTCTTGACTACTGAGCCATCTCTCCAGCTCCCTTGAAATTTATATTTTTTTATTTAGCTGTATATGTGTCTCTCTGTGTCAGAATAGGTTGTCATAGCCCATGGAGCTAGAGTTACAGGCAGTTCTGAGGCACCAGACGTGTGTACCAGGAACTAAACTTGGGTCATCTCTAAGAGCAGCAAGCATTCTTAACCACTGAGCCATCTCTCCAGACCCCGTAACTTTTCTATTAAGAATTTATGAAACTTTCCCATAAATATATTTCCACTGGTCAAGTATAGCCAACTGAGCCAAGGGCTTAACATGGCTCTTTGGAATAATGACCCAAATCAAACATTCCAACAAAATCTGGAGAGCGGCTGGACTGGAATCATCAAGGCTGCCCTATGTCAGGCTAAACAGGCAGTTACTTAACAGCTGTCCCCAAGTCTCTACCATGAGCAGGTGTCATTATTGCACTGTCCTCTGAAAGCCAACCTTCAGGTCCACATCCATCACCTCTCCACAGTTCTCCCGGGTACTCTGACTGAGGCACACTGCCCTCATCAGTCTTTTACATTTCTCTTTTCCTTCTGTTGTACAGATCTAAGAGATAACTGCTCAGCCCAAGCATGCAGGACCCTCAGGAAAAAGCTACACTCTCTCTTTAAAATTCAAATATGGTAATTTGTGAACAGCCTTCCCAAATAGTGGCTGGCGGACAGGCATGGATCTAGGGACACAGAATGCTACAAAGACCAAGGATGACTGGACACATTGCACTGAGGACATTGGGCCAGTCAAACTGAGACTGGCTACATAGAAGTGGGTGTCAGTCTAGGGTGTGAACACTCTATAACTACCCCAAAGGCAAAAGATGATGTTGGAATAAGATAGATAGAAGATTGGTCACCCTGAGCCAACGGCTGGATTCTGGGAGAGACTCCATGTGTCCTTCCTGGGGTAGCAGAGTGACTGTCCAAGGGCAACATCTTCCAGAGAACCCTGATTTTTCTTTGCTTGTCTCCTTATCCCATGGGCCCATTGGAGTGCCCAAGTTCAACTGAAACTGATTAAAAAGCCCACATGATGATCTGAAATGTCAAGTGCTTCTCTATTCTAATGAGATGCATCTGGAATCCTTCCCGGTGAGCAAAGGCTTGCTTCTCTTTGCTTCTGAGCTAGAAAGATGACAGTGGATGCAGTGATGAATGAAAAGAAAACCAAAAGCCAGGTGATGACTTCTCATCACACAAGGAAAACAACGGATGATGTGTGATGTTGGCATCAGCTTTGTAAAGAATAGTGAAGGGCTGGAGAGATGGCTTTGCTCTTTAGAGTGCTTACAGTTCTTGTATAGGACGTGGGTTTGGTTCCCAGCCACACAATACCTCACACCACATGTACATTCCTGTTCTAGAGAATCTGGCACCCTCTCCTGGCACCCATGGGTACTGCATGCTTGTGATGTACATTCATACATTCATACAAAATGCTTATACCAAACAAATAAATAAATATTAAGAAACGGCAATACCACGGTCAGCAAATATGACAGAACCCAGGCACCTGCTCCACCATTTCTGGGATTTTACAAGAACTTTACCTTACCCTGATGGACTACAGATTTCTGGGCTCAGCATTCAAGGCTGTTAACCCTTTGGAGAACAAGCATATTGGCTTTCAGTTGCAATCACCTTATATCTGCCAAAGAAAAAGGAAACAAGTTACCACTGAAGCACAGGGAATGAACAGATCTTCCTGCTTGGTCTGCAGCCTTCCATTGAATACATTACTTCCCTGTGGCCACCATGCCAAAATGTCACAAAATGAGTCATTTAATACAAGGGTAGCAATTTAGAATCTCTCAGACCTTAAGGCAAGAAATCCTGAATTATGATGGTGACAGCAATGGAACCCTGTGAAGTTCTCAAATGAGAATGTGTTTGTGGCCTCTCTCTGAGCTGCAGCCCCGATCATTCCTTGGCTTTGGCTGCATCATTTTGGTCCCCTAGCTTGAGCTGACCATCTCCACCATGTCTTTCTTTCTACATATACTTAACCCATCTCCATATTTCTCTCTTTAAATTTTACTTATTTTTAATATATTTAGTGTGGGATACTTATGAATATGTATGTGGGGTGTTGGTGTGTGCACATATATTGTGCAGATGCATGCCTTCTATGCACATAAACAAACCAGAGGAGGCCATGGGTGTTCAGTTCTACCACTCTCCACCTCATTTCCTTTAGACATGCTCTCTCACTGAACTGGGAGAGAGGCTGGCAGCTGGCAAACCCCAGCAATCCTCCTGTCTCTGCTTCCTACAGCACTGGGGTTACCTGGCTTTTTGTATAAACTCTAGGGTGTTACACAAATCTTAATTGATATTCATGAAAATCTGGAGCCAAAGTTTGGAATAAATACTTAAAGAACAGAGAGAGAGAAACAAACCATTAGAGAAACTTCTCACCACTACTGAATCCTCAGGCTAAAGAGGGGAGATTCTGTTTCCACAAATCCTCAGACTGAAGAGGGAAGCAAAGAGCCGAACTCCTGTCTCCTGCCTTATATTCCTTTCTCTGCCCAGCCACATCACTTCCAGTCTCAACTTTCCTAGCGCTGGGATTAAAGGTGTGTGATCCCAAGTGCTGGGATTAAAGGTGTGTGCCACCACAGCCTGACCTCTATGGCTAACTCTGTGACTGGCTCTGTCCTGTGATCTTTGGGCAATCTTTATTTGTTTAAAGCCTATATAATATATCACCACATTTCTTCCTTTGTCTTTCTTTGAAAAATTTATTTACTTATTATTTTATGTTTATGGATGCTTTGTATACACACACACATACACACACACACACACACACACACACACACACACACAAACACACACACACGTTCACCATATGTATGCCTGGTGCTCTTAGAGGCCAGAAGATGCCTTGAGGCTGGAGTAACAGATGGTTGTGAGCCACCATGCGGATGTTTGGGATTGAAGCCGGATCCTCTGGAAGAACAGTCAGTGCTCTTAACCACTGAGGCATCTCTCCAGCCCAGGGCTGGTGGACCTCAATGAATTCAAAGCCTTGCACAGCTGGAAGTAGCTGTGTGGCCCAAACTGGGGAGGGCAGCAGCCAGAAGGGCAAAGAATGAGGATGACAGCAGACTTTCTGAAATGTTTGCCCATCTACAAGAGCAACTTCAGCAGGTTCCATGAAGACTCCGTGTGCACTAGGGATTCAAGAATACTAAAGTCTTAAAACTTCCTTAGCAAGTGCTTTTACCCACCAAGCCAAGTCTGCCCCCATATTTCACCTTCCATGGCTCACCTCCCAGTACTACAAAAAAATGGAAAGCTGAAAAACTACATTTCCCAAATTCCCTTGCAGCTAAGACCATCAAGGTGGCCTAGGTTCTGCCTGAATGAGGTGCTGCTGCCTAACAGAGCCACCACTGTGAGAGAAGATAGTAACTCTTTAGCCACCTTGGTTCTAGAAAGTAGCTCTGGAGGGAATTCTCAATGGTGCTTCTAGCTATCCTTATTCTTGCCCATGTGACTCCAGTTCAGTTTATAAGACTTCCTGTGAACTATCAAAACCTCTTTCAAGAAAGCATAAAAGTTCTTTAAATTTATGGTGGGGCCTGCAAAGGTGGCTCAGCAGTTCGGAGCACTTGCTGCTCTCGCAGAGGACCCTGGTCCAGTTCCTGGCCCAGACATGGTGGCTCACAATCAACTGTGACTCTAGTTCCAGAGGATCCTATACTCATTTCTAATTTCCACTGGCAGTGCACACAGATGATGGACAAACAAGTAGAAAAACACCCATAGACAAGATAAAATAAATATACTAAAAAAGGATTGATAGAAAAATAAATAAATAAATAAGGATGCCGTTGGTAGTCTGCAGCTCTACAAACAGCCCAGTTTCAAATACAAGTTCTATATGACTAACTTTTATGTGAGTATGAGATGGAGAGGGGGGTGTCTCTGATTGGCTGGGACCTTGCCAAGTAGTCTAGGCTGGCTGGCCAGTGAGCCTGAGGGACCTTCCTGTCTCTTCCTCTCCACTGATAGAATCAGGAGCATTTATCACCATGTCCAGCTCTATATGTGGATTCTGCGTATGGAACATGGGTCTTCATGCTTAAACAGAAAGACCCTTACTGACTGAGTCCTTTCCTCAGCCTCTCTATGGGTCTTACTTGTGCAATAAAAGGTTGTGAGACAATGACATAAAGCAACTACGACATGTCATTTCTCTCAAGTCTACAGTGATTGGCTGTGCAGCAGCCCAGGTTGTGCTGAGCTCATCTAATTGGCTATGCTTCCTTGGGATTGTCACCTCAGTAAATCCAGGAAACGCGTAGTGGGGATAACTCCTTTCTGCCCCAAGTGTAGCCTCCCCTTGAGATCACACTTACTCTCAAAGCAGAGTCAGCCCTTAGAAGCACACAAGGCATTTTGATGTCTGCTCTGAATCTAACATTGTTTTGGCCAGCTTAATGATTCCAGAGGTAGGAAAATGCATTGTACCTAATGCAAAGGGCTTTAGAATCATCTCCCATGGAAATTCCAAAAAAGAAACAAACAAAAACCACTGGCTACTCTTACAGCTGAAGTGGCATAGCTGATGCCAGATACATGATCACAGGCTTCCATTTCCTCACATAAAATAGAGAGACTATTACATGCTTCCTCCAAGTGTTAAATGAGATGATGGAGAGGAAACACTCAGAGGAGTGAGTGAGCATTCAGTGACCCTCTGCTACATTAATTGATTTTTTTGTATCTCTCTGAAATGTTTACCACTGTGACTTTCAGTAATTGATAGACTCTCAGGAAGTATTTGTCAAACAAATTAGCCATGTGCCTGGCTCTACCTACCAGCAGGATTAACAATCTTTTAATGACTCCTCAGACTTCCAGATTTATCATGGGCCCATGCTTCTCACACTTGTTGGACATCAACCTGTCCAAGCTTAACATAGAGTCCTCTTGAAATATAGCCTCCAGCTGTTCAAACACATTCTGTCCTCTGGGCATTTTTTATGGGAAAAAAGAACACACCCCACCATCTCTAAATAAACCAACTTGAACAGACTTTCCTGGTGGGAATGCAATGTGTGTGAAGCTTATGAATTATTGTTTCAAATTCTCATTTCCAACAGATCAAAAGTAGCCAAGGAGGCCCCTATTAGTCAACTCCCCCACCCCCAGCCAGGAGCCCTGATCCATGGCTATAACAAGATCTTTGGAGCTGGGTGACATGTAAAAAGCTCAGAATTTTGTGGAGTGAAAAGGGCACATGGATAAGGGGAGAACAACAGGGTGGAGCCCTAAGCTGGAGGATCTTGGGAAGAGTGCTTCTTCCTAACAGCCTCCTCTAGGGAAGATGACCAGTCCCATCCGATTTCCCACCTGGCCCCAGCTCTAAAGGGTCCACCTCAACATTACACACTGCAGCCCAAACTCCCATACATCACTAGTTTTCAATCTGTGGATTGTAAGCCCTTTGGGGATCGTATATCAGATATTTATCTCACAATTTATAACAGTAATAAAATTATTGCTAGGAAGCAGTAACAAAATGATTTTATAATTGGGGTCATCACAACATGAGAAACTGTATTAAAGGGTCATAGCATTAGGAAGGCTGAGAACCACTGTCATACATGAACCTTGGGCAAGAAGCCACACCTAAACCACGGCATCATCTGAAGACATTCTTTGGTTATATGGTGGGTTAGTCATACATGTCCCTATATCCACCTCCTCCAGTGGTGCCTGCTCCCACTACTCTGGACTTGCTGGTGTGACTCCCCTTGGCTAATGGGATGAAAACAAGCCACAGGAAGGAGGATGAAGAGATGAAGAAACTGCAAGACCAGGAGCATATGCATATGACAGAGACACTGTGTCCACAAAATCTCAACAATATTGTGGCCTAAGCAAGACCTGAACAATGACAATACCAGCTAACACGGCAACGTGAATGGATGAAATCTCACAGGGCCTCACTCTGAGATGAAGAGTGACAGGCAAAGAATGGCCACTGAAAGACAGAGTGGGTCTTCCCTAGTGACCAGCCCCAAGCTTATCCAGCCCTAAATACATACACATAGGAGAAATACTAAATGCATTCATTCGTTGGGTTGTATTTGTGTGTGTGTGTGTAAGACAATAATCACTGAAGAAGAAGAGGTCATAGGTTTGAGAGGAAGCTGAAGAACCATGGGCAGCATTTGAGAGGAAAGGAGGAAGAGTGGGAAAGAAGTCATTCTCCAAAGAAATTTAAATTTACAAAGAACACCCATTTTAAAAGCAAGTACCTAGATTCCAGAGGACACAGTCAGCAACTTTGTTTCCAATACTGGAGAAGCGAGGATTAGAGTTACAATGTTACAACCACACTTTCAAACTGTTTCCCAGGGTAGTCTGCTCAGAGAAAGGAGAGTGAGCAGCAGGCTGGCTTCATCATGTATCAAAGACTGCTTCAATTCCCACCACCTACGTGGCAGCTCACAACCATTTGTAACTCCAGTTCTAGGGGATCCAGGGGCCTCTTCTGATCTCTGCAGGCATTTTTTTTTTTTTAAAAAAAAACAAAACTTTATTTTATTTGCCTTGGTGTTTGCCTGAAACTGGGAACTGGAACTACAGACAGTTGTGAGCTGCCATGTGGGTGCTGGGAATTGAACCCCGGTCCTCTGGAAGAGCAGTCAATGCTCTTAACCACTGAGCCATCTCTCCAGCCCCTTCTGCAGGTATTGTATGTCCACATGCAGGCAAAACACCAAGATACATAAAATAAAAATAAATGCATTTATATTTATTTATTTATAATAAACACATTATATCTATTTCTCAAAAAAAGTGTTTAATTGCTGTTCAAGGGGCTGGAGAGATGGTTCAGCTATTAGGAGCACTTGTTGCTCTTGTAGAAGACACAGATTCAGTTCCCAGCACCCATATGGTAGCTCATAATCATCTGTAACTCCAGTTTCAGGAAATCCAGCACTCTCTTCTAGCCTCCACAGGCACTAGCCATGCATATGGTGCACAGATACCCATAAAAACAAAACATTTAATTACATAAAATTAAAAATGAAAAAGAACTAATATTCTAGGACCTGTGAGAGGGCTCAGTGAGTAAAGACACTTGCTGTCAAGCCTAATGACCTGAGTTCGAGCCCCAGGTCCCTCAAGTGGAAGAAAAAAAACTGACACCCACAAGCTGTCCTCTGACTTCCACAAATATGTACATACACAGTAAATAAATAAATAATAGTTGTTATAAGTATAAGCTATTTTAGGGTTATAACTATACGGCATATATTCATCTCTCTGTTTTCTGACTAATGGAGAGGAGCCATACATAAAAATAATACTGAATAACTGATATTTTTAAAAGCCTGATTAAATTCCTTGTGAAAAGGTACTGTCAATGAAATCACCTCCCTAATTATATCTTATTACCACTAGCATTAATTTACATTTGCAGAGTGTGAGACGCCAAGGAGACAATGCCTTGCCCAGTGTGGAACCATACAGTCCTAACACAGGGGCACAGGAGAGCTGTCTGATGACCAGATCACACCCAGCCAGCTACTAAGAAACTGCAAATCCTCATGTCCAAACCAACTGTTTCCAAATGCAGGCAACTTTCCCCAGGTTCTGTCCATGTTTCTGCTTGTCCATGCATCTAGCCGGAACTGTTTCCCTGTGGACACCAGTGAACAAAACGATTAAAGGATCTTCTGTTCCTGAGAGGCCAGTTGTACATTTTATAGTCTTTAAATTAAATGCTAATTCCTACAGTAAGTAATTTATGGTTATCTTTTGTACCATCTCTGGAGATCTATTTTCAGTTACCTCATGGGGTAATACTAAAGAGACAAATTAAAATATAAAAACATGCAATAAAGCATGAAGAGAATTCTCTTTCTCTTATAAACACAAGCTCATAAACAGAAATATGATATAGAAATGATTTTTACAAAGGCAGATCATTGAATCTACTTTAATCTAAAAAACAACCTTAATCTCAAAATATTTTACATTGGTATGGATTTTGGTTTATTGATACAAATTTAAGGACCATTTGTTATACTGAATGTATATTTCTTCCTTGTTTAAGATATTAGGTTTATGTAACTTATTTAAAATTGTAATGTATAATTAACAAATGCAGATTAATAGTCATCTATGATAACCAAACTTATAGTCGTTAATTAAGTTTTTTCAGGTATACAAAGATATATTTCAATTAGATAGGTAATCTTCAAACACTTCAAAAACCTACAGAATATGGCATTGAAAATATTTTAAGAACTTAGACTTTTCTGGACAGTGAGACAGGTCTGCTTCTGGCAGTATGAATATACTTCAAGAGACTGATGGACATTGAAGAAACTCCATGAGAAGTTTACTTTCTTTGCAGCAGAAGAAACTGTTTTTGCCTCAACTGTCCGACAGTATGCTATATAAAGTGGACATGTAGGACCCATAGGAAAGTCACCTCTGAACTTTGGCAGAACAAGCCAAGATGGTAGGTCCTTCAGGGTCCTACTTCACAGAGGAAACTGCCAGACATCCTGTAGGACACAGGGAGAAGCAACTGACAAACTGTGCCAGAACGGGCAGAGCAGTCCTTCAAATTTCCTTCTTCACTGAAAGGTATGTCAGAGACTCTGAGCCTGTAGGCCGAACATGGATGCCCCAATATTACAAAGGAACTTTGGGTGACTGTCCAGGCAGCCAGGTCTCATCTCTGTCATCTCTAGATTTTGAAAGTTGCTTGCACTTTTTGTTTACTCAGGTAATATTATATCCTTCAGTGGTCTTTGATGTAGTTGAAAATTAGATAGTTATAGTTTTCCTTGGTTATAATAAAAGGTAAACTAGATGTGAAATTTTGGACTCACAAGGATAAGGTAGATGATAGAACATTTTCTTTAATTTTGCTAAATACAAATAAACCAAAAATTGTAACTGTAACTCCTGCTTGATAGATATTTTGCTATATGTAATTTTGCTATGTTAAAATTGAAACTTTCCTTTTTAATTAGACAGAAAAGGTTAAGTGAGGAGGGATGTCTTTGTGTATGTTGTGAATACCCTTGGACAATAAAGGAATTGTTTTGGCCTATATCAGAGCAGCTTAGAAGCAGGTAGGAAATCTAAGCATAGATACAGGAGAATGAGGGCAGAGTCAGGGGAGATGCAATCCATCCACACAAGGAGCAAGGTGTAAAAGAACTCAGGTATGCCACAAGCCACGTGGCAAGATATAGATTAATAGAAATAGGTTAAGATGTAAGAGCTAGCAAGCAATAAGCCTGAGCTATAGGCCAAACAGTTTGTAATTAATATAAGCCTCTATGTGTTTCTGTAGGACTGTAGATCTGCAGGTCCTGACTTGGACCAGATTGGTCAGAAACTTCTCACTACACAAGTATACACACTTTTACAAACACAAATATATACAGACACACATATAAACACAAACATATTCATAAACATTTGCAAATAAACATAGACATATATCTGCAAACATACAAACATGTTCATAAATACACACACACAGATACACATAAACCCACATATATACACATAAACACAAAGACACACAAAATTGCAAACATACTCATACTCCTCAGGTCTCAGTTTAAATGTGACAAACAGAAAGTCTTTGTACCTTATCTAACATAACTTTAAGGGCAGTTTGGAAACTTGTTATCAACTGATTTTATACAGGATCTTGAAGGGCAAGGATAATTTCTTTTCTTCCCGCAGGGATCTCCCACAGTCTAACACAGTGTCTAGGACACTGGAAGTGTCCAGTAAGACAAGGAAAGGGGAGAGTTTAACACTAGACATGTTTTGAGTATCATTTATGATAAATAGCGGGCTTCAAAGAAAAGGGATCTTGCAAAAGATTAAAATGTGAATTTTGGATCTAAAGCAAGGCTTTCCAACCTTGACGCTATGAGCATCTACAATGAAATAATTATTTCCTGGGTGGAGCTGTTCTGTGCATGGTGGTGAGTCTGGAAACACCCTTGGTCTCTTCTCTTAAGATGACAATAAGGGAGCCGTGCTTGGTCTTCCAGAGGACATTCATTGCCAGAATCCATACCAGGCTGTTCCCAATCACCACGATTCCAATTCCAAGAGATCTTATACTCTCTTCTGGCCTCTTTGTGCTCTCTCTCTCTCTCTCTCTCTCTCTCTCTCACACACACACACACACACACACACACACACACACACACACACACACACACAAACACACACTTTTGAGAAACTTAAAAAATTGCCAATAGCATCATGACCCCTACCCTACTTTCTGTTGTGATAAAATTCTCTGAAGAAGATAGAATACATTGGTAGGATGTCGTTTAGCTCACAATTCCAGGTCACAAGTCTATGATAGCAGTGACATCATGGCAGAGGGAACTTAAAACAACTTGTCACATCACATCAACAGTCAAGAGCTGAGAGAAATAGATGCATGCACGCTCATCTGCTTGCTTCTGCTTGGCTCAATTCCTCTACTCTCCTAAGAATTTTTTTTTTTTTTAATTTTTGTGTATTAGGTCTGTGGGAGTTTGTGAGTGCTTTGCTACAAGCATTTGGTGTTTATGAAAGTCAGAAAGGGGAATCAGATTCCCTGGAACCTGAGTTATAGGTGGCTGTGAGCTACCCTGTGCAAGTGCTGGGAATCTAACTCAGGTCCTCTTCTAGAGTAGTACATGCTCTTAACCACTCAGCCATTTCTCCAGCCTTGATTTCTCCACTGACATAAAATTCAGTATATCCATGCATAGAGAACTTTACTGCTTTCTGTGGACTGGGTCTTCTTATCCATTAACTTGTATATATAATATACTAATAATACTTCATTATATTTATGTATAATATGTTATATATTATATAATAATAATATAACTTATCATTGCAATTAACTTAATTTAAATAATTCCCTGCGGGTAAGCCCACTGGTCAACCAACTGTGGACAATCTCCCTGAGACTCTCTATCAGGTTCTAAGTTGTACTAAGTTCTCAAATAAAGCTGACTATCCCAGTCCCAACAACCACCTGTCAGGAAAATCTCAACAGAGTAGAAGTTCTCTGGCAGGTGGCAGGCAGACTGATTCTCCTATCCTCTTAGTTAAGATTATTCATGCATACATATTCAACCCAAGCCTCAGACCACATGTGACCTAAAGACAAATGCCATCCAACACAAAATCATAAACATACTTGAAACATCATGATCTCCTTGGCAATGTTTTTGTGGCTACTGCAAAATTCCCTGGTGTAGACTCTAGATGTGAACATTGTAGCCTTCAGAAGGTGAGCTGCCCCTGAGAGGGTCATGCTGGAACTCTTAGAAGTCATTATTTGTTAACATAACAACATATTTTGAAGAGTCTGGGATATTTGGGATGTCTTTTATATTCTGCTTGGAGAGTTTGGAAAATTGTATTCTTAGAGCCTTAAACCTCATTAGGGTCTAAGAGTATGGAGTTTAACTTTAGTACTGTCTTGCCTTTTAAAATTGACCAAACAATTTTATCAGTCCCAGATAAATATGTTAGTAATAGCTATGATGCTCTCTAACTGTATGATTGACATAAAATATCACCCGCAGGCATGAACAGCATTAGAAACAGGAGTCAAATCAAAAGTTGCCTCTGTGACAGGAATGGCCTGCCTGCCTCCCAGTGTCTCCTCACTGCAGGGGTGGCAGCCGGTAGGCTAACTTTTCCTGTCCACTGGCAAGAGATAATAACCCTGGTCCAAATGCATCCTTCTCCACCCAAGGCCAGTTTGCCATTAGCCTATCTGTTCTTGTTAACAATGCCTGAGTCTGCCAGAAGCCAGAGGATTTAGTCCTCCAGTGGAGTTTGCTAAAGCCTTCTCTCAAAAGGAGAAAAGAAAAACAGAGCAACCCCAACTATATTCCGCCCCAGATCATGGCAGGGTCCCCAACCTGTTTTCTGCCTGCTGCCAGGTTTGTTGCCCCACCTCCTGCTGCTGTGCCATTACTGCTTGGAAAGGCACAGTGTTGGCACACATGCTCACAGCAGAGATAGCAGGAAGGAGAAGAGAGCAAGACTAGAGGAAAAAGGCAGAATACAGAGGCAAAGAAAACAAGGCAAGTCCAACCCAAAGGATACACGAATCTACTGTCTTCCCACCAGGTATTTGACTTGTATTGTGACTTGAAGTGAAATGCTCCCACCACCATTGCCACGATAGGTTCATGCATTTGAGTACTTGGTCCAGCTGATGGTGTTGTTTGGGAAGGTTGTGGAATCTTTAGGAGGTGGAGCCTCACTGGAGGAAGTGGGTCTCAGAGGACAAGCCTTGAGATTTTTAAAACCCAGCCCTCAGTCCCTGTTGTCTTTCTGCTTTCCTATTATAGATACAATGTGACTGGCTGGCCTTGTGCCCCAGCCTTCCCCACCATGACGGATTACTGTATCCTTCTGGCACTATGAATCAAGATCAAGTCTTTCCTCTGTAGGTTGCTTGTTTTGTTTTTGTTTTTCTTTTCTTTTTCACAGTAACAGAAAAGTAAAGTTCAGAGAGGCTTTTATTTTGAAAGGTTTACTTGCCTTGTTCCTTCCTACACAGGTACTTACAAGAAGAAATAGTCCTATGGTGCATCCTCTCTTACAATGAGTCCGCCAAGTTTTAAGCAGGGAGTACATCTGCATGGGCAATGTGACTTCACTCAGTCAGTCCTTACCCCCTGACCAGCAGAAGGAGTCCTCTGTGTACACACAAATTTGTCAGTCTTTAGAACTCAGCCTCCAACAGCAAGACCTTACTTTGAACCCAGCCATCTTCCTGTTTCCCCAAGCACAGCTTCCCCTTTAATAAACAATGACCCAAAGCCTTTGGTGGGAGGAGGGCAGAGTTGCTGTTAGGAAATTTAATTTGCTGTAATCGACCCCTCTTAGCATGCAGAGCTACATGGTGCGAGGAAAAGAATTAATCTCTCCCAGAAAGAATTGCCTTTTTGCTGTTATGAATCTAATCGCTTACGAGGCTGGGTTGGCATTTTGGGTTTAGAGGAAGCTCTCAGGAATAAAAAACATCAGATTAGGTTTCAAATGCCATCTGAACAGGGTACTTCATTGAACTGGGGGGCTTGTAAAGATGAAATGCAATACAAATAGAGGCTCTTATGTTCTTTGGTTCTTTCAGAGACTCACCATCATCATGCAAAGAAACAGGTATGGCACTGTGGGCCTCTTGGGATATCCTGTCCCTATTCCTTATTCCCATGAAATGCTGTATTCTCTAGAGAAGGTTGTCAGGCTTGCCAGTCATCACTGGTACCCCCATTATGCTCTGAGATGTGTCTTCTCCATGCATACTGTTTTATAATCCTCAGAGGTGGGATTTCATAGCACAGCAGTGCATTTGCCTTTGACATTCTCCTAAGCAGGATTTATTGCCTCCAAGACAGATGTGACTTGAATCGATTATGCCTTGTAAGCACACACTCTCCAAGCAGCCTCTGGGTTCTCTGCAAGACTTTTGTTTCTTTTGCCTGGCTTCATTCAATGTGTGGCTGATGTCAGAGAATTTCATCATAATTGAATACTATTAACAGCCCTGTGTGTACTGAACTAAGACACTTAGGAAGCTCCCCAAGTCAAGAGATGTGGTTTATTCTCTGCTTTCGTCTCACAAAATGCAATCCTATAGACTGATCCATTGATAGCATAAAATGTAGAGCCAAAGGAAGGCTGTGCATGCAGGCTACATTAGCATTCTATTGATACTCCACTATTGAGCTTAGAATAATAAATAAGCATATCCATCTGTCTTTGGAAGAAAGATAGGAAGTAATGTTTAAAAATAGATGGAAAATAACTAAACTTCACCAAAAAAACGGGGTGTTCAATAAAGATTCTCACTAAAATGAATGTATTTCTGGATGTATATCACAAAACTCAAAACTACATTTTGGTGCTGGGGAGATGCTCAGTGATTAAGAATAGTTGCTGCTCTGGTAGAAGATTTAAATTCAATTCCCAGAACCTGTGTCATGATGCTCCCAACTGCTTGTAATTCCAGTTCCAGAGGATCTGATGCCTCTTATGGCCTCTTCAGACAGTGCACTTATGTGCACACACCCACATACAAACACACATACATATAAATACAAATGAAATAAATCTTTAAAAAAAAAATAAAGCCACTTATTACATCAATCATCCACAAATGTCATTCCCTCAGTATAATATAAAATTGGTGGCATCTCTGAAAGGATCACCCAGAGATTCTGTGCAACCCAAGGTACCAGAACATCACAATTCTATTTCATTTCAGAAAAACTTTCAGAAAGTTCATTTGTTTGTTTGGAAGAAAAGTCAAAAGGCTGGTACCTTGAAACTAAAGTAAGTACAACCTACTTCATCCTTTATAAATCTAAAAGACAAGATGTTCAGAGTGTGCCTAGATGTTAGGAACAATTTTTCTTAGAGATGTGGACTCAATCCACCTTGATCATAGAGCTCAGGACTAGAGAGAAAGAACCACAAAACCCTATTTTGCTTTGTCAAAATAAAAACATTCTATTTGTGTAAATTCAGGCACGAGAAAAAAATGAGGCAATAAAATATTCTGACACAGGAACTTGGTGAGATAGGGTACTTTAACTCCTAAGGAGAAAAAAGGAGGAAGGAAAGAAGGAAGGAAGGAAGGAAGGAAGGAAGGAAAGAAGTTAACAATGCAAGGAGGATTCAAGATCCCAGTGATGAGAAATAATCTTAAACCATGTAAGATGTTTTTGATTGACACACAGTAATGGCACTTATGTCTGGGGTACAGTGTGGTAATTCACATGGGTGCAATGTATATGGCCCAACTGGGGTGAATAGTATTCCCAACTTCTTAAACATGTCATTGTGCTGGAGTATTCCAATCTTCTCTCTTACAGTTCTTAATTAAACTGGTAATGAATTTATCCCGTGGTGCTGTACTGCTGGAATCCTAGGAGGACCGCTGTGAGTTCAGGCCAAGCCTGAGCTACCTAGAGAGATCCTTTCTCAAAACACAATAATAATAATAATAATAATAATAATAATAATAATAATAATAATAAGTTGTTATGAACTCTAGTTACCCCACTGTCTGCACCCACTCTTCATGGCCCCCAATCATGGGGTCTACTTTCCCTCCAATGTTGGAGGTTTTTAAAGTTCAGCACTCTGCATTAGGAAATTCAGATGAGAAAAGGAAATGAAGAGGCCTTTATTCTCTGAGATTTTGCAAACTAGAACATACACACTCTCCTTGGGGATTCATTTACACAGTTCCCTGGGCTGCCATGTCAGCTATCGGATTGGGTCCAGGCATTGAGCAAAGCTATGCTTTCAGGAACAATTTGCTTTCTTTATTCAGTAAATTGCTCTAAATTTCCCCTTTTTTTCTAACTCTTAAAATTGGCTGTTGTGGCTTTAGAAGCTTTCTTTTCTCTCCCAGACAGGCTTGAGAAGGAAGGGGAGGCTGAATGGCTGCTTACTAAAAAAAAGGGGCTGGAAGAATAAGAATGTAAATGAAAGGCTTTGCATAATTTGGGGCACCTTGAAAGAGGGGCTCTGATCCCATGGGGCAGCTTCAAACACTGACAGGTGAGGAATGTAGACAGGCCCCACCAGCTTCAGTCTTGATGAGATGAAATCCAGATTTCCAGATTGATCATAGAAAATAAAACACAAAGCATTGTTCTGGCAGAATCAAAAGTGGAGAGACCATGGTTCAAAACTCTTCTACCCAGAGCAGAAGGTGGGAAACAGCTGTACTGACCTCCTCACTTTTTCAAAGGAAAGCAGGCTTCAGAAGCATATCACACAAGCATCCCCCCAAACCAAAGATGATTTTCTAAAAATATTCCCAGATCCCCAAGACACAGAAATGACAATAAATTCTAGAGCAGTTTTCTTTAACCAAAGAAAAATACCATCAGGCTCTTAAAACACCTGGTGTTTGCCCATCAACATATCTGGAGACCCACTAAAAAAGGCAGAAGGAGAAGGCTACTTTTAAATATTTCAATAAAACAGCATATGAAGGGAAACCTTGAGAAACAACATCTCAACAATAATGTGAAATGGGCAATGTATTCATTGCTAGTGTCTTAAAATGATGACTCATTTACTAGGGGGTACATCAGATACCCCTAAATATTTATCAGCTACTCAGAGATATAATTTTGGACTCTTGCCAGTTTTGATGCCTGCCAAGTTCTTATGTAAATGCATTCTTTCTCTTTCTCGAGATTGGGAGGAGATGTGCTACCTTCTCAAAGGCATCATATACATTATCTTTAAATTCTGTTACTCTGACTTTAAAAACACAGTAAAACCTAATGAAAAGCCCCAGTCCTCATTACATCAGAGCACCTTTTGCAGTTGTTTATGGCAAAAGTGACTGGTGGTTGGTTTGATAGTTGAGCATACTTGGATATCTTATTCTCAAAAAAAAAAAAAAAAAAAAAAAAAAAAAAAAAAAAAAAAAAAAAAAAAAAAAAAAAAAAAAAAAAAAAAAAATTCAAGAAACCACAAAGACAACACCAAACCAATTGAAAAAGCATGTCCAACTTGTGATAAACAATAGCCATGAATGAGTCCCAACATAAAATCCTAAGCTTGCATAAAACATGATGGTAATTTCTGTGGTATTTTTGTTGTTTTTTTTGTTAACTATGCCGTGAAATTCTTAAGTGTGAACCTTTTAGATAACACTGTGCTATCATAATGACAAAACCCTGGACAACCCTGCACCACCCGCCACTGATCTTTGTACCTGGGCGTCCATTAGGAGGTGTCTCATCAGTATCATAGAGTTCTTCAGTGTCTCTTTCTCTGTGGGTAGAAAGGGGTCATCGTCTTCCTCCAGTGCCTTTGACTTGGTGACAATGAAATGGGAAATCTGGTCATTTAGGGTGTGCAATGACTGAACAGCTGTGAAAAGACAGAGAAGGGAATGTAAAAATGGTACTGCTATCTCTCTCTCTCTCCTTCCTTCCCTCCTTCCCTCCCTCCCTCCCCCCCCCTCTATGCACATATATCCCAGAGAATGTCTCCAGGAATCCAGTGTTAGATTACAAGTGCACAAACCCAGCTTTGGTTTTATTTTTAACTTGATGTGGCTGTCAGCTAGACACCTAGAAAGAGAGTTCCAGCAAGCAACTGTCTACATTGAATTGGTCTATGAGTTAATTGATATGAGAAGACCATTATCTTTCTCTTTAAACCATTCCCTAGGCAGAAAGCCCTGAACTGTGTGAGAGTACAGCAAGCAAGTAAGCATACATATGTTCATTTCTCTGCTCTTGACTCTGGGTGTGATGTGACTAGATATTTGAAGTTCTTGTCTTGATTTCCTCACAATGATGGTCTGGAATTCCAGGCTGGAATAAACTCCATTTTCCCGTAAGTTGCTTTCTGCCAAGGTATTTCATTACAGCCACAGAAATGAATCTAAGACACAAGTGTCCTGGGGTTTAAACCAAGGTCCTCATACTTTCAAAGCATAGTTTGCTGACCAAGACATTGCCCTGGTCCCACAACTAATAACAGACTAATAACTTTCAGTGAGAAACTGATCTGTCATTTATAAGGCAAAGGAAAAGGTGCTCACCCAAGGAATCAACAAGGTAAGTACTGAGAATCTGGATTTGTTGGGGGTTTTTTAAGGTTTATTTATTATGTATACAGTATATAGAAGATGGTACCAGATCTCATCATAGATGGTTGTGAGATGGTTTCTGAGAATTAAACTCAGGACCTCTGGAAGAACAGCCCGTGCTCCTAACCCTTGAGCTATCTCTAACTGGAAAACCTAGATTTATTCAGTAAATTAAGAGTTAGGTTGTATCTTGTGAAAACCATCCAAATACTTATCCCAAGTTTCAATAGTTATTGAACGTGCATCCACCAGCAAAACCAGATGTGGAACCTACTTCTTGGAGCATCCAATTGTCCCAGGGAAGCATAGCAGAATAGAGCTAGCTGTGCACTATAGATGTGACTTTTTGGTCAGTATTTATAAACCAGAGATTAACAGGTGTGGCCCTGTGATAGCTTTACACTTATGATGATGCAGGTGGCTATTTTTCCCTAAGCAGATGACCTCTACCATTAACGTTTATGAAGGGGCAGTGGCTGTGTTTTCCAATTAGTGCCATAAGTAGGCTGACAGGACTGTAATTTCTGTCATTCCCAAACTACTTACCATCTGACATGTTACAGTTTAAGACTTGACTTGTTTTTTATTATGACTGTCTCTTTCTTTCCTGTGCACTTAGTAAGAGCAGAGGAGGGTATGCATGTGTCTGAGTTTACATGTATGCATGTGTGTATGGGAATCTGTATGAGTTTAATGTGTATGCATAAGTATGTGTATGAGGTGGTGTGTGTGTGTGAATATGAGTGTGTGTGTTTGTGAGTCTATACATTTGTGAATGTGTTAGTATTTGTGAGTCTATGCATGTGTAAATGTGTATGAGTGTGTGTGTGTCTGAGTGTGTATTTCGTGTGTGTGTGTGTGTGTGTGTGTGTGTGTGTGTGTGTGTGTCTGAGTGTGTGAGTATGTAGGCCAGAAGTTGATACTAGATATTGTCCTAAGTTTCCCTAAGTTTTCCTTTTAGAGATAGGATTTCTCACTGAACCTGGAACTCATTGTTACAGAAAGATCAGTTGGCTTCCTGGGTCCCCCCCATGTACAATTATAGGCACATGTCACCATACCTGGTTTTGGATGTGAGTGCTGGGGATCTAAATTCAGGCCTCCTTTCTTGCCTGTCAAACACATTCGCCAAATCCCACCTCCCCCACCCCACCCCTACACACACACCCCAGACATTGTTTTTAATCTGTTTTCTACTCTGTGTCAAATGCATGGAATATCAGAGATCAATAAACAGCATTGAACTTTTCTTAAATTCAAATTCCTTTCTTGTAGAATAGTACACTTATTAAGCCAACAAAGAACAACTCCCGGGCATTATCAGTAAAGCTGCCACATGAACACAATTCTGAAACCATCTAGGGTCCCAGAAATCATCTGCCAATTCCAACACACAGTAGCAGGGCTTGGAAAACCTTGCTTCCAGCCAAAGGCAGTGAGAGACACAGACTGTTCTCCCATTGTAACCAGCTGGGTACTGGTGGTTTTATACACAACTGTGTTATACAGACAGTGGTGGGTGGGAGTGGCTGTAGTTCCTGAAATGGTAGGGAGACTGATTGAGTCATGTTATTTGCCTGCAGCTGACACATGCAACTCTCTACTCCACATATACAAAATAAATAAAGTTAAAAATTTCAAAGCAGGTAGTGTGTTCATATATATGCATTATTTTATGTATGTTTCATATATGTATTATATGTATATATCATATATATTTTTATATATGTTCATATAAACATATACATATATAATGCAGTTTCTTCTGTTGAGAACTGGACACTCACACTCCCTGTGAGTCTACCTGCTAACAACGACAGAACAGTCTCTCTATGATTCCTATGTCCAATTCATAAAAGATTGGAAGTCTCTGGGCATATTTATTCTGCATGAAGCTAGTTGCCAGGTAAAATACTTGGATATTGATTATCAAGTTGCCAGGATCTAGAATAATCTAGGAGACTACTGTGTGTGAGTGAGTTTCTAGATTGAGCTAATTGAGGTGGAAAGACTGTAGATGTGGGTGGGACCATTCCATAAACTGGGGTCCTGGATAGTATAAAAAGAAAAAAAGTTGAGCAAGAGTGTTCATCACTCTCTGCTTCCTGTCTGTAGATGCAGTATGACCAGCCACCTCAAGTCCTTCCTCCGTGGTTTCCTCAAGAAGAACCTTTCCTCAATGAAAGATTATACTCAAACTGTGAAACAAAGTAAGTCATTCCAACTTCATTGGCAGGGATTTTCTCAGAGCAACAAATGACTAACATAACACTGGAGCAATCAGAGACCATATCTCCCCAAGGAAACCTACATGTACAGATGACAAAGAGAGAGAGAGAGAGAGAGAGAGAGAGAGAGAGAGAGAGAGAGAGAGAGAGAAAGAGAGGTTTAGGTAGTTGAAGCTGTCTGTCCATCCACTCATCTATCTATCCTCCCATTCACCTATATGTCTTTTCATCCATTTCACCCATCTGCAGACTCATCTACCCATTCATTTACTCATCCATCCACCCACATACCTATCCATCTACTTTACACATCCAGCCATGTATTTATCCATCATTTACCTATCAATCCACCTACCCATCCATCCATATATACATACACCTATCCATTCATCCACACATCCATCTACCTACCCATCCACTTACCCACCTATTCATTTACCCACCCTCCCGTCTACCCACTGATTTATCCATCTATCTATTCACTTGTCTGTCTATCCATTCATCCCAAATGTAGGATAGATAAGCGAAAAACTCTCTGGCAGGGCTAGAGAAATAGTTCAGTGGTTAAGAAAACTTGCTGATTTTGCAGAGAACCTGAGTTTAGTTTCCAGCTTCCATGTCTGGCAGTTCAAAACTGTAACTACAGCTCTGTGAAATCTGACACCCTCTTCTGGCATCATACAAATAAATAAAGAAAAATAAATTAAGAAAACCAACATGTAGAACATTCTGATAATAGAACATAAGACAAAGAGGTAAGGAATCCAAATACATGATCATGAGGAATCCATATGCATATTCCATCTGAAAGGTCTAATTCACCTGCCTTATCCAAGTCACCTCAAATGCAGCCCTGTTCCTAGGGAGCAGAACTGAACTGTGACTCTGTCTCATAACCCAAACCATGTATCACAAAACAAAGAGCATAACTACATGCTAATTAGTATAACTCAGTTTGGGGGTGCTTTGTTGCAAAATTAAACAGTGACACCTCAGAAAATTGACCAGAAGCTCTCAGTTCCGTGAGGACAACAGTAGTGCTTCCTCAGTTCATCACCACATGTCTTAGATACTTTTCTATTGCTGTGACAAAGCACCATGACCACAACAATTTATAAAAGAAAGCATTTAACTTAGAAACCATAGTTCTAGCGAGCTAGATTCCCTGACCATCATGATAGGAAGCATGACAGCAGCCCTGGCAGGCAGGGAGCTGGAAGATTAGCAGACAGTCCACATCTTGATCACCCAGCAACAATGTCACACCTCCCAATCCTTCCCACACAGTTCCACCAATGGTGGACTAAGCATTAATATATTTGAGCCTCGCGAGAGGCCATTCTCATTCACACCACCAATACCATGTCACCGGCATTAACTATTGTATATAAGAATAAATAAATAGAGACATGAAAGAGAAAGGTCATGGTACTCCACTCTGTCCCTACCTCTCCTTTGTCATCGTAGAATTGGGAAGTCATACACATTGTTCTCCATTTGCCCTATAAAACCTTCAACTAAATAAAGCTGTTTTTAAGCATATGATGGATTGGAGACTGGAGAACCACAAACACTGTTCCTCCCTACCTGAGGTTAGGAAATGAGGTCATAAACCCAGTTTACTTAGTTGTTTGT
This sequence comes from Sigmodon hispidus, assembly GCA_004025045.1. Taxonomy (NCBI): domain Eukaryota; kingdom Metazoa; phylum Chordata; class Mammalia; order Rodentia; family Cricetidae; genus Sigmodon; species Sigmodon hispidus. Next base: position 31,402 of record PVIH01003361.1, on the reverse strand, counting down.
ATTGAAAGTGAAATGACATTCAATCTGTTGTGTGTTACCTTGGTCCACAAATCTGCAGAAACATACTTCTTAAGCAGCTTATTTATCCAAAATGTTGTCTGAATCTCCCTAAATAGTAATGAGCACTTATTTAGGCTTGTGATATGGATGGCATGTTCATGGCTTGGTAAAAGGGAAATAATGGCACATCTCAACATTCCATGTTATTTTAAAAAAATAGAAGACATACATAAAATTTCTTAATGCATTCAGAAGCACCCCACTTCTGCTTTTATGGGTCAGATGGAGCACAGAATATGATGTAATAATGATATGACCTCAAATGCTCATTTTATGCAGATGAGTCCAGATGTCACTGAGATAAGCTATTATACTTTTTATATAAAAAATATGCCTGATGAATCATATCATGGAGCAGAGCCACTAGCAGCTTCATGGATTTTATGATCTTGTTATTTATATGGTCCATAGATACAAACTAATGACCAAATTTATTCCCATGTGTTAAACAACCTTTGCTTTTCACAAATCTCAAAAGCTATGATGTATTTTGCATTAAAATACTCGTTTCCAGTTCTTGTTTTAATGGAATGCCATTAAATAAATGAAGCCTAAATAATTCAGAATTTTTTTCCTTCCCATTGTTATAATAAACCCATTCTGCCAGAGATGAGGATGCAGAGAGGTCAGAACCCTCATATGTTGCTGTGAGGAAAAGTCTGGCAATGGATCAAGAAATAAATATAGGGTTTCCATATGAATGGGCAATGTACTCAGGTATACAATCAAAGGAATTGGAGAAATCTGTTTGAACAAACACTTGCCTGTGAATTGTCATGGCGGCACCAGTTAACATAGCTGAATCTGGAAACTACTCATTCATGGTCCATGAAGTAATGAATGAGCAAACACAATCTGGTATATCCACTCAGAGGAACATTATTCAGCCATACAAAAGGAATAAAGTACAGATATATGCCACCACACCGATGAATATGTAGCCGTTAAGCTAAGTGAAAGAGACCATGTACAAGAACAGTTTCCAAAATGGACAAACAGCAGAATCAAAAAATTAGAAGATTTCAGGGAATCTGGATGGAAGAAATGGAACTTTTTAACACTTAATAAATAAAGGGTTTCCTTTGGGGGATGATTAAGAAGTATTCAGGGAAGAGTTAAGGCGATAGATACACACAGTGAATGAGCTAAACACCGCTAAACTGTGCTCTTTAGAGGTTAAAACAGGAAAATTGTCTCCGTGGATTCTACTGCAGTTTGAAAACAAATTGTGAGGCAAGGAGATTACAAGATCAAGGCAAGATAAGGAGTTCACTGCAGACTTTATAACTGGGATTTTTCTTATGGTGAGATGGGAAGGAACCTGAATTTAACCTGAGAACCTATATGGTAGAAAAGAGAACTGACTTTTGTGAGCTGTCTTCTAACGTCTATGTATGTGCACACACACACACACACACACACACACACACACACACACGCGCGCGCGCGCGCGCGCGCATAAACACTAAATGAATGTAAGACACTAAAATAAAAATTTTAAATAAAAATATAGGTAATAAGACAAACTCTAGAATCAAGGATCTAGGCTAAGAGGTAGCTGCCAATAAAAGGCTTTTTCTGCAAGCATAAGGGATGAGAGCTCAACACTCAGAACCCATGTAAGGTGTGTTGGTGTGCACATGTAATCGCCACACTGGGGAGGCAGAGAAAGGAGGAGCCCTGAGGTTGGCCTACTTGGAAGTGCCAGGTTAGTGAAAGGGCCTCAGAAATCAAGGGGGATGATGTCTGAACAATGACATCTAAAGTTGTCTTCCTCTGGGCCTCTACATACATGTACTGTATGTACACAGAGAGAGAGAGAGAGAGAGAGAGAGAGAGAGAGACAGAGACAGAGACAGAGACAGAGACAGAGAGACAGAGAGAGAGACAGAGAGAGAGACAGAGAGAGTGAAAGACACAGAAAGAGATAGAGAGACAGAGAGCCTCTACATATATGGACTGTATGTATACACACACACACACACACACAGACACAGAGAGAGAGAGACAGAGAGAACCAGTATAGTTAACTTGTCATTTTCTTTAAAGGAATCGATTTAGCAGAGAGTTAGTTTAACTGTGAAAACAGCTGATGTCTGTGGCTATGGACCCCATAGCTGGCAGCTGAAGTAGCTGAAACAGATCCTGAGTGAAATGATCTACAAAGGCAAGAGCACATCTGTACATTGAAGGCAAAAAATGGTCTCGGTCTGGGGAAGCCAAGCTAATGTCAGAAAGAAGCTAAAGGGAGGTCCAGCTTCCCACCATGCCGAGGGCCTGAAAACCTGTACCTTGGAGTTAGACATCTGAGTTCTAACCTTGCCTCCATATGTTGATCTGGGCAGTGACATCATCTCTCTGAGCATGTTTTTTCTCATCTGTCCTTTGGAAATAAAGCCATGACTAGTTCATGGTCATGAGTATTGAGTTAATTAATGCAGTTGATGAACTTACAATGGGCCTGGCCCGGAGCGTCTCCATGACGCACTCATCTAGCATCACCAATGTGATTACAGTGCCCATTTTCTGCTTCCCACAAGCTTCCAGGAAGCCTAGTTCTGGCATGGCCACGAGTCTATCATGAATCAACACCTCTGGGTACAAGTATATTTATTCTTATGGCCCTGTGGCCACCAGTCCCCTGTGGTCCCCAGGTGACCAACTCCACTCATCCCAGACTGTCCAGTGGTCCACCACAGGACCTGGGACATCAAGAGAACACAACGAGTGCAGGGAATGCTGAGTATGAGTTCTATTTGTGTGCTTTGGATAGGGAGAGGCAACCAGAGACAGAAAAAAGACAAAGGCAGGGTCAGAAAGGGGGAGAGATGGGGGGAGACTGACTCAGACAAGGCTGCTATTCCCTATCCTTGCTTTCATGCATTCTAAGACCAAGCTGCCTCCTGCCCTGCCCTTTTGTGATAGATTTTCTATTGGTGTGTGTGTGTGTGTCTGTCTGTCTGTCTGTCTGTCTGTCTGTGTGAGTGTGTTCATATGTGTGCACATGCCTGAGGAGATTAGTAGTTAATCTCCAGTATCATTCCTCGGGAGCTGACCACCTATGTTTTTGGGATGGGATCTTGCTGGCCTGAGGCTTGTTGCTTAGGTTGGCTTCCTGGAAAATGAGCTCCAGAGATGGTCCTGTCTCTGTCCCTTTAGTTCTAGGATTAAAAGCACTTGATATCATGCCTGGCTTTGGATGTAGGTTCTCAGGATTGAATTCACATCCTTCTGTTTGTAAAGCAAGTACTTATATGTAACTGAGCTACTGTCCCATCACACTGAACCTCCAGCTCTCTCACTGCTCTTCTAAGTTAGATCTGTCTTATGAGCCCAGAGAATCCTACTTTATGTAGATGCTACACAATATATGATGGAGTCACAGCCTAACAGATCTATCATAAGTAGAAAATGTATCAAACACAGCTACCTATTTTATATTTGGCCATGCAGTATGACGATATACCTTTTGTGGTCACATGATTGCTGGTAGCCAAATTAATATGACCCAGGAAAAGATCAAAACCCAAAATCAGGCTTCTAGTGAGCATATATTACTTTCCCAGAATGCTAAGTGTGGAGAAGTACACTCATGGCGGACATTGTCATTCTCGCTACTGGTCCATCTGCCTGGCTTTACTCCAGGCTTCCAGAATGTTCCTAAAGTATTCCATGAGCTCACATGAGGGTTCCCCTGCCTCCTTCAGTGAAATAATCATTTCTACAATTACCAGTGGCAGCTGCTATAGATCAGTTACCTCCTGAATGTCAAGTATGGTGCTGAAACGCTTGTCCACTGACACAACTCAGCCTCACACAGCCTACCATGCTTAGGCCCCATGGCTCCCTCCTGTCCAAAGGAAGTGAGGTTTGATGGTTTGTGCAATTTGGCCATAGCCACAGAATCAATCACAAAGCTGTGAAGAGCTCTTCTGTCCTCTGACTCTGCCTGCTGGAATGGGAGATAGCTAGCGTGTTCCATAAAGTATTTGCCTTGTGATCAAAGAGACCACTTCAATCCCCAGAGCCAGTGTAAACAAAGCCAGGCCCATCTGTGTTACTTGAAATGAGAGAGAGAAAGAGAGTGGTTTAAAAGGTGACATAAATAAACATAAATAAGTAAAACCAGAAAATTTGCTTTTAATAATGTTTTGCTGTTGTTGTTACTGTTTTTATTTTGAGACAAAGCTTCTTTGTGTGGCCCAGACTGGCCTTCAACACTCTGTGTAGACCAGACTGTCCACCAAGTAAAGATTATCCTGTCTCAGTCTCTCAAGTGCTGGAATTATAGGTGTGTGCCAGCATTCCAACTACTAGTAGGTATTTTCAATAAGTATGTTGGTTGTATCTGAATAATCATAACTTGGGAGCATGAAAATACCTTTGACACTGATATCTTCTGTAGGATAATGCTCTTGTACACTGTAAAGATTTGTTACTGATATTGGTTTAATAGAACAGTGATTGGTCAGTAGCCAGCAGGAAGAATGGATGGGGCAACCAGACTAGGAGAATTATGGGAAGAGAAAAAGCAGAACAGCAGATACCAGCCAGATGCAGAGGAAGCAAGATGAGAATGCTGCACTGAACAAAGGCACCAAGCCATGTGACTAAACATGAATAGAATCATGGGTTAATTTAAATGTAAGAGCTAGATAGAAACATGCTTGAGCTACTGTCCCAGAAGTTACTATACTATTAAGCCTCTGAGTTAATTATTTGGGAATGGCTGCCGGGTATTTGAGAGTTTCTGGAGGGACAGAAACTTCTCACTACAGATATCTATTGCAATAAAACATAGTATAAATTGATTTACCAAACATTGTGAGATAATCACAACTTTTACTTACAGTAAAAATCTACAGTTCAGATTCCTTACTGCATTCTCATTCCTGCAGAACCCATCTCCATAATGGGATGGTCCTTACAAACTGACAGTGGTGGTCCAATGGTTTGCACTTCACAGAGGAGGAGATGGAGCACAAGAAATAAATTGCCCCAGAACACAGGCAGCCATTAGCAAAGCTCCAACACTCTTACCCATGTGGTTTAATGTTAAAAATCATGGGGGAAGATGCTATACTCTGTTATCACGTCTTGTATCTACTTTGGGATACTCAATAGCCCCTTCCTGTTCTTTGTACCCATGGGTAGACCTTCTGGAAAAAGCATCAAGGTCCTAAAACAAGACATGAGCCATGTCTCTGAATATACTGTCTGGTGGCTTCAGAGTGTGGCACTAATTATCCTAGTGCCATATCCCTACCAAAGAACTTGACACTGGGACATCACCATCAGAAGAGACACAGATTCAAAGCAGCTGGCACGATCAATGCTTACCTAGAGCAAGAAACCTGTTAGAGAGACACCCCAGTGTACTGCTGATAGCAAATGGCTTTTGTTTTCTTTCCAGAAAGAATCTACAGAGGATGCCATATGGCCTCCTTCACTTTGAGCAGGGGCAGCTGCAACACCCCCAACCCCTGATAGAAATAGGCTATTGGTAATTTAGCATGCAAGACAGAGGTCATCCTATGGAGTTTGAGGGAAAATTCCACATGCAAATGAAATTTAGAACTTCCCAGAGATAACACTGAACTGGGCAGGAGGCTCTCTGCCAGTGGTCCATGCCAAGGGGAAGAGGCTGGCCCTGGAGATGGGATTGCATCTTAAATAGATTTTTATGATTTGAGAGCATAAGAGCATGAGGAGAACTGGGACTGGGGCAGACACTACACTGCAAGAGAAAGATCAGAACCCTGGCTCTCGGTGCAAAGGGCTAGCCTTTTGCCCACATCTGACCTGAGCACAGCGTGGCCAGAGAACAAAGGTCCACTGGGAAACAGGGCAACTCAAGGCCCCCGAGAACTCAGCCAAATCCATCATGAAGAGAAGTCAGGGCAGGAACTGAAGGCAGGAGCAGAGGCAGTAAAGAAACGTCGCTTACTGGCTTACTCTGCCTGACCTGTTATAGGACCCAGGCCCACCTACCTAGGGGCAGCGCTTCCCGCAGTGAGCATGTCAATTAGCAATGGAGAAAGTGCCTCACAAACATGCCCATAAGCCAACTGGATGGAGACAATTCCTCAGTGAAGTTCCCTCTTTGGCAAAATGTGTCAAGTTGACAACCAAGATTAGCCATCACAGGGAAAAGTTTTAAGCCATGACAAATATTCTTAGACTGTCAAAAATACTTAAAACTAATTATGGGACACAAGTCCAGACCTGTCTCTCCTCTGATGAACTAATAATTGTGCAGTTATCTAGACAGACACTGTAAAAGGGGAAAGTGACCCTTTTATCAGAATTTAATGTGGAAACACGAGTGCATGAGCCTATCTCATTAAAAGACCAACACCGTGCAAGAATGCTCACAAATTCCCTGTCCTCATTTGTTTCCCCCAGAGATCCTCTCCCCACACTGAAATGACTGTATCTAGAGGCAAACCGTCTCCAACACTGAACCCTCTCCTTGATTTTTAGAGGGACTCATGGACTCTGGAATGCAGGCTTCGGCACAGTAAAACCTGGCACCATGAATAGTGATCTCAGAGCATGAATTTCAGGGCCATGGTTTTGGAGACATGCTTTCCTCCTTGTCCACAAATTGCTTCCCTTTGGCTGAGCAGACCCAGAGACAAGAGGCCAGACAGAGGTCAGAGATCAGCCTAGCACTGAATAATCACTCAACCCACACCAGCTTTCTCCAGAGCATTAAGGTCCTGGCTCATCACCATTTTTAGGATTGTATGAACCAGCATACTCACTTGCCATCTGGGCATGGGGCATGTGCATGTGTGCATGTTCATGGGTATATATGTGTGTGTTTATAGGTAGGGACCAGAGGCTGACATTAAAGTGTCTTTCTGTATCACTTATCACTTTAATTTTTGAGACAGGGATACTCTTTTATTCTGCAAGACTATCTGGCCAGTAATTCCCAGGGATCTTCCTGCCTCCACTGCCCCCGCACCAGGAGGATGGGTGCATGCCACCTCACCGAGTTCTCCCAGCGCCTGGGGATCTGAACTTGGACTACTATGCACGTTCTGTAAGCCTTTGTTGACCAAGTTCTCTTCCCAGCTCACCAAGTCCTAAAGTTCACTGAGAGCCTGTGCTAACTGCTGCTACAAGGCTGTGTGAATGAGGACACCAAAGCTTCACAGACTCTCTGTTGTCATTTTAGAGAAAGAGGAAATCATTGGGTAGGGTTTTTCCTCTTCTCTAAAGAGAATTGGCAATCTTCAGACCTACCACCCTCCAGAGAAAAAGAGGTGTAAGCTAAGTATGGAAAAAAGATAGTAAATTCACAAGCCTTACCTGAGCCCTGGACCTTGTCATTCCTGGCTAACAGAAAGGGTTTACCAACGGAAGGTTCGTTCTCAGTTTTAATGACTACCTATGCCATTTAATTACTTCTGGTCTGTTAATATTTTAAGATCATTTTGTTTTATTGCAACTTTTAATGTATTTCAAAGGTCAGCAGGAAACCACTTTGAATCCCAAGTAAGTTCTGTTTCTGGATAATGGATTTATGGATGGGACAAGGTAGCCAGTGCCTTGCAGCTTTTCATTTCAGGTGCATTTCTTGTGTTTGAAAGACTGCCTTAAGTGATGCAGCCAACTACATGTGGTGGCATAGTGATTAGAAGTCAGGCTTTGGTCCAAGGTGAGTCCCTCTCCAAGGGGCTGAAGAATGTAACAACTTGGAAGAAAAGCTGGCATGCTTGAGGTCTCTGGGGAGCAAGGGATGTTTGTTGCCTTTGCCTATCTTTGGCTGCCTACATGTTTGTCTAGTCAGTCTGGAGAGATTGTATCCTGACAGTTCTGTCATCTTGACCTAGGCCAGAGGCATTGATGTGCAGCAAGTCTCCCTAGTCATCAGTTATGACCTCCCCACCAACAGGGAAAACTACATCCACAGAACTGGTCATGATGTCTGCTTTGGCCGTAAAGGTGTGGCTATTAACATGGTGACAGAGGAGGACAAAACGACTCTTTGAGACATTGCGACTTTCTACAACACCTCCATTGAAGAGATGCCCCTCAATGCTGCTGACCTCATTTGAGGGGCTGTCCTGCTACCTGCCCTAGCCAGGGTTCAGTCCTGGGGGGCTGAGGAACAGCTGGAGGGGGGAGGGAAGGGAGCCAAAAGATGGACATCTTGTTTTTGTTTTTTTGTTTTTGTTTTCTCTCTCTCTTTCTCTTTGAATAAATATCACTTTTGAGGCAAGAATTAAAAAAAAAAAAAAAAAAAAAAAGAAGTCAGGCTTTGGGGCTGGGGAGGTGACTCAGTAAAGTGCATGCCAGGTGCATGAGGACCTGAGTTTGATTGTCCGGAATCTATGGGGGAAAGTTGGGCATGGTAATGTATCTATAATCTCAGTACCAGGAAGTGGAAACAGGAGAATCTTTGTGACTTACTGGACAACTTGTCTATCAGAATCCATGAGTTTCAGGTCCAGTGAGAGACCTTGTCTTTTAAATAAAACATAAAATGGAAAAAGGGCTGGAGAGATGGCCCAGTGGTTAAGAACATATACTCCTCTTGCAGAGAATCTGAGTTCAGTTTCCAGAATCTATGTTGAAGGGCTCACAACTGTCTGTAACTCGAGCTCCAGGGGATCCACCACCCTCTTCTGGCCTCTGCATGCACTGTACCAACATGCACATACATTCACACAGGCATACACATGCACATAATTTTTATAATCTTAAAAAATATAAGAGGAAGAGTGACTGAGAAAGATACCAGATGTCAACCTCCTGCCTCTACAAATGTGAACACTCCATCACTCAGGGGCATGAGTCAGTGCGGCTCTGCTCCTGACTGGCTAGCACCTCTGGGGAGTTGGCAAGTGTCTCAGGCCTCAGCCCCTCATCTGTAAAGTGGAGATGAGAAGACTGAGTGAGCTACCACATACAGGGAAGTAGTGATGCCTTGACCCTTCCCAGAATTAGGGTGTGCTTTATTATTACTACCACTTTTTCCTCTAAGACAGACAATGATCAAATCCCTTCAGAGACCTTTCATCTCTACATCACAACTTCACACAAAAGACACACGTGAGGCAGAGATGAGTTGGGCAGTTGTCACTTTTTGTTGTTGTTTTCTTTCTTTTGGTTTTTCAGGACAGGGTTTCTCTATGTAGCCCTGGTCACCTTGGAACTCCTTCTGTAGAAAGACTGGCCTTGAACTTACAAACATCTGCCTGCCTCTGCTCTTCCAGAACCACTACCCACTGCAAGTAGGAGATCAAAGGCCTAAGCCACTGTCCTGCTACCTGGCAGGTTAGCTGTCACTTTTTTTTTCTTATAAAGAAAAACATTTATTTGGGGATGGTTTACAGTTAAGAGGTTTAGTCCATGATCACCACAGTGAGAAGCAAGGCAGCATGTATGCAGACATAGTTCTAGGACCTGAGAGGTCTTATATCTTGACTCACAGGCAACAAGAAGTAAACTGACACACTGATGTCACACTGAGCATATATGAGACCTCAGAGCTCACCCCCACAGTGACACACATTCTCCAACAAGAACACACCTACACCAAGAAAGGCACACCTCCTAATAGTGCTCATCTCTATGAGATTACAGGAGCCAATTACAATCAGACTACCACAAGGATTGTCTCAAATACAGAAAAATAATAGATAGAAAGCAAAATGGTGTACAACCATTACCTACAAGGGAAAATAAAAGTAGCAGGAAATATTTAAGCTGTGTATTGTAGTGAGATTAGGTTATTACACTGTAGCTAATTGTCCTGCCTACTAGTTTAATAAAAATGCTAAATGGCTGAAGGCAGACAGGAAGTGTGGGTAGACTTACCAGACTGGGAAAACTCTGGGAACAGGAAGAGCAGAGCAAAGATGTCAGAGAGAGCTGAATGAGTCGCCAGCAGAAGCAGGGGAAAGAAGCTGAAATGCTGCTCTAAGAAAAGGTACCAAGCTGCATGGCTGAACAGCATAAGAATCATGGATTAGTTCAAGAGTAAAGAGTTAGCAGACTGACCAGCGTAAAACTAATATAAGCCTTTGTGTGATTATTTGGTGCTAAATGGCAGTGGGGCTACAAGTGAGGCTGAATCTCAGGGCTAGGCCCAAAAGTCTGGGTCAGAAACTTCATACAACAGTGTTTGATACACACCATAATCCTAGCACCTGGGAAGCTGAGGCAGTAGAATTGGGGGTTCAAAGACAGTCAGGACTACATAGGAATAACCTGTCTCAAAAACAAACAAAACAGTATTTAGAAAACTATTGAAGGTAGGTAAGATGACTTGTGGGTGAAGGCTTTTGCCACCAACCCTGACAGCTTCAGTTCAGTCACTTCTTAAAGGAATAATAACTCAGCATGATTCACTGAATCTCAAATCCCTCCCCCCCACTACACACACACACACACACACACACACACACACACACACACACACACCCTTCCCCTGAGGCTCAGGGCTTTTGTGTATTTGAGTAAAACACAAACACTGGGTCCATTGCATTCCATTCCTGGCTCCCTGTTCTTGTCTATTCAACAGGGACTGCAATCATTTCATTTCATCTCAACCACCCCCATCTTCTAAAGTCAGAAATCTTACCATAATAACTTCTAAGTCAGGAGCAGGGGAGATGGCTCTCCCACGCAAGTATAAGAACTAATGTTCAGATCCCCAGAATCCATAGGTATGCTGAGTGGGCATAGAATTGCAGCCAGAGAAAAAAGAAGCAAACAATTTCCCAGAGCAAACTGGCTACAGAGATGATCCATATAGGAGAGTTGTGAGTTTGACAGACCGAGAGATCATGGCTCAATAATTATATTAGAAGAGTGATCTGGAATGATTTGCAACATTAATTTTGGACCTCCACAGGCACACATTGCATGCTCACATGTGTATACTAACACACATGCGAGCATGCATGTACACATATATGCACAACAAGCCCATGAAATGAAAAATATATATATATATATATCTTCTTTTCTAGTGTCTGTTGTTGTAAAACACTCTGGCCTAAAGCAACTTAGCAGGTAGAGTAGTTATTTATACCTGTGTAAACATCTAGAGACAGAGAAAAAAACAATAAGAGTTGGCAGTGATCGCCTTTGCCTATAGTGTCCATGTCGACCGAGGGGTTTTGATAAGTGCCTACCAGTCGAGCAAGAAGAAACTTGCCTTTAAACCAGAAGGCTGAGGCAAGAAGATCAGGAATTCAAGGCTAGTTCTACCAACATGGTGAAACTTTGTCTCAAAGAAACCAAATATATGTTTATATATAATATGTAGATTATATTACATAATATAGGCAATATATTAAATAGGCATTTATGTGACATTTTTCATAAGCAATTATTAATGCATAGTCCCCAAAGATTTAAGACTTAATATTGCCGTCTCACTATAGAAAAGAGAGCATAGTCACCATACTGGAAGATAGCATCTGATGATTCTTGCTGCCCTGGTATTGGTCAGTGCTGCTCTCTTATTCTGAATAAGACTAACCAGTGTCACCAACAGATAATTTTAGGTATGACAGAGTGTCACTCTGGGGTTAGATCAGGAAAAACAATTGCGCTTTCTCTTGAAACACTCCCTCAAAGAAGAAGGTGCTGCCTTGTTATGGGACACTTAGGCAGGTCATTGGTTTCTACCAATAAGGAGCAAGAATTAATAAGTAAGCAAGTTAATCTCTTAGACAAAGGCAACTGCATTGAAATCCCAAATCTGTGATTTGGCCAGACCACTTTAAAATTCAACAAAGTGGGGCGACACTCATTGCCACTTAAGTCATTAGGATTTGGAGTTACTTAAGAGACTTTATTAGATAACTAGGAAAGATTTTCTTACTGAGAAGTAGAGTATTACTGTAGCAAAAATTACTTTTTTAAAAAAATAGATGGTCTTTGTGCCATTTCAGTGGTGGTGCATATCTTTAATCCCAGCACTTGGGAGGCAGAGACAGGCAGATCTCTATGAGTTTATGGTCAGCCTGGTCTACAGAGCGAGTTCCAGGACAGCTAGGACTGTTACACAGAGAAACTCTGTCTCAAAAAATCAAAAAAGAAAAAAAAATGTTGAATGAAACATGTATGACAAAAAAGACAAAAGATCTGGGTTGCAGAAACCAGACTTTGGAGAAGCACATCGCATACTCTGCTCCCAGACGCTACAAATGGGAACCAGAGGATGGTTTAGGAGTAATTGGAGGAGGAATGTCTGCTGTGTTATGGTAAAATTTAGGGCATCACTGTCTATAGTCAGGTGGAAAGCAGAGGCCTATCCAATATTCCCCTGGTCTGTCAGGGAAATTTCACAACTAAACTGTTGAAGATGTCACCTGGTTTGTTCTTGGTCTCAATGCCAAAGTACGAGAGGACAAAGATAGACTGAAAGGAAGCCATTTTTTTAAGTATAAGTTGGAATGGAAAGAACATAAGGAAAAGAGGTTTATGGATCCCTGTAACTCTCCCAGCCAAGAGCAGACCAAGGGAACGGGTACTACAAACAAGAGGCCCAAGTTATATAGAAAGTACTTTGAGTGACTTTAGCAGAGAGCTCAGAGGTAGATCCAATTTGCAAGGAGTTATCCTCACTCCTTGAGTCCTAATTAAAGAACCACTGAACTGTGGTGGAGGTGATTTGGAATTTACCTGGTCTACTAACTTCTATGTGCTTTGCATATTCTTCCTTCTGAATAGATGCTTCTAGAGTTACTCTGCAGCCCCCTCTGAATGCAGGAGTGGATAACACATCTCTTTAGTTCAAAGACTCTGAGCCTTAGCACTTTACAAGTCAGTAAGTACCCAAGGAGTTGTGTGTGTGTGTGTGTGTGTGTATGTGTGTACATATGTGCATGTATATGTATGGATATGGACCTGATTTTATATAAGATTCAAGACTTCCAACAATGCTAACGGAACAATGGGATGGCATTGAATACATGAGAATGAAGTTCTTGGAAATGAGGGAATATAATCTGGATTCAAAGCATTAGGAGCAGAGACAGACTATGACACTCAGATTCTGAAATAGATTTCACCAAGTACTACCTCCTGGTATTAACATTCCTCCATAGGCCTTTCTTACCCCAGAATGGAATAGCCTGTTTAAAGATGACGGAGTCTCTCAGGCTTGCAGATTCAGTCTTTCTCCCTCTGTTTCCCTTCCACCCCTCCCTCCCCTAACATTGCTTTCTCTGAGTCTATCTCTCCCTATATAGCTCCTGCTAGCCTCAAACTTGCTATGTAACCAAGGATGACTTTGAACTCCTGCTCTCCTTGCCCCCTCTGCAGTGCTGAGATTACAGGTTTGTGCAACCTTAGGGCTTGTGTGGTTCTGAAGATCAAGCCTTGGCCTTTGGTTCATGCTAGGGAAACTCTACCAAGTAAGCCACACACCCCATGCCCCACCTTTCTCTATCTCTTAATGCTCTCAGTAGGAGGTCAGCCCTGTCCCAGGTATTGAAGATCTGCAGAGATGTCCACATGGCAAAACACTGAAGCCAGCACAAGCGTGCCAGCCACAGGAGTACAGGATTACAGGAGCACATGAGCAGGGGATGGGGATGGAGGCACAGGATCATGGGAGCATAAAAGTAATAGGAGACAGAATCATGGGAGCACAGGAGCATGGGAGCATGGGATCATGGGATCATGAAAACACAGGATCATGGAAGCACATCATTTTGGAAACAGTATTCTGCTCCTATTGAGTTTCCCACTGACTCTCATCTAACAGCAGCATCTATATGTTTTAATGAGATACTGGACCAATCCAGTTAAGTAACGCACTCTAGAGTTCCTGCTACAAAGACACTATGGCATGGAGATTTGTGACAGACATTATTGTTGTTCAAGCCTCACCACTGGGATGTAATTTCCTTTTTAGCAACAGATAACAAATATAGCAAAAGTTTCATTCTTAAATCAGTTTTGATTTTGTGCCAACAGCTCAGCCAAAACCATCTTCTATATAACTATATGCCTAAAGACTTATGTTTAAGAAGCATTTAATTCTGCTTGTTTTCTTGGTCTTTTGCCAGAGGATAGAAAGATGGTTCCACCCAGCAGGGACGTGATTTTGGCACTTGTGAGCCTGAAGGATAAGTCATAGCACAACTGCTGAGATGCCAGTGACTGCAGAGATAAAGCCTCTTATCAGTAAAGTGGTAAGAAATTATTTCCACTGAGGGAACAGGGAAAGCTGTAGGCTTTTATTTATCATCAGATGTAACCCCCCCCAAAAAAAAAACAAAAAGGAGGAGGACTCAGAGAAGGAAAAAAAAAAGCCAACGCTTAAGAGCATAGGAGTAATCAAACACTCAGCCATCAGCTAAAGACAATTTAGAGGCTGGAGAGTTGCCTGAAGAAGAGCACTGACCTGGGTTCATTTCCAATCACTCATGTAGGGTACCTCAAAACTGCCTGTAACACCAACTCCCAGGGATCCAATGCCCTCTTCTGACTTTTACAGGTACCTACACTTACATACACATACACACAGACACACACACACACACACACACACACAACATACATTTTAATAAAGATACACATATCTTCTCCATGTGAATAGAGATATAAATAAATGGAGGTGCTGAATAAACTATCAGGTTCTGAATGAACTCTTGGCTTGATCCTAATTCTAGTGGAAATGCTTTGAGTTTTTCTCGGTTCAGAAAAATGTTGGCTATGAGCTTGCTGTATATTGTCTTTATTATGTTGAGATATGTTCCCTGTATTACGATATTCACAGAGCTATAGTAATAAAAACAGCATGGTGCTGGCATAAAAACAGACAAATTGATCAATGGAATAGAACTGGGGACCCACGTAAAAGCCCAGGCTCCTACAGCTACCTGATATTTTTACAAAGAAGCCAACAGATCACACTGGGCAAAAAAAGTACTCATAAAAGAATGGAGTTGAATCTGTCTCTCTCCCTCCACAAAACTCAATTCCAAATGAATCAAAGGCCTCAACATGAAACCTGATTCCCTGAATCTGATAGTAGGAAATATGCTAGAACTCATTCAATAGTACAAACAGTAAGACAAGCAATTAACCAAACCTCATAAACCTAAAAGGCTTCTGTACAACAAAGGACAGCATCATGTGAGTGAAGAGGCAGCCCACAGAGTGGGGAAAATCTTCACCAGCTAAACATCTGGCAGAGAGTTAATATCTACAATAGACAAAGAATTTTAAAATGTGAACCTAAAAAAAAAAAAAAAAAACCAGACAGCTCAATTTTTTAAAAAGGCATGGAACTAAACAGAGTTCTCAAAAGATGAAGCACAAATGGCTGAGAAACATTTTTTGAAACATTCAACATCCTTAGCCATCATAGAAATTTAAATTAGAGCTACTTTGAGATTTCATCTTACCTCAACCCCAATCAAAATGACTAAGATTGATAAATAAATAAATAAACAAACAAACAAATAAAAAGAAGAGGGGTCACTTACTGCTGGTGGGGGTGCAAACTGGTGCAGCCACTATGGAAATCACTGTGGGGGTTTCAAACACAAACTAGAAATTGATCTACCACATGACCCAGCCATGTCTCTCTAGAGCATATACCCTAAAGACTCTATATCCTACTATAGAGACATCTGCTTATCCATGCTCACTGATGTGTTAGTCACAACAGCCAGGAAATGGGAAGACCTAGATGTCCATCAAATGAGTGGATACTGAAACTGAGATATATTTACACAACAAAATGGTAATCAAATGTTACAAAAAAGAGAATTATAAAATGCCCAGGTAAATGAATGCTAGATAGGACTAGAAACAATTATTCTCTTATATTTTATGGTTGTGAGCCTAGCCTTTAACGGCTGAGCCATCTCTCCAGCCCGAAACAATTATTCTCAGTGATGTTAAGACAGATCCAGAATGACAAACCTGAAATGTTTTCTTTCATTTGTGGATGCCAGCTTTGAATCTTCAGATACATGTGGTCCATTTGGACACCCACAGAGGTCAAGATATTAGTAAAGGACCATGGGGAGAGAATTTTAAGGAATGGTAGATAGAATTAAGTGGTAAAAAGGATCAAAAGGGGCAAATGAAACAGGATGGGTAAAGGGGGTAGTGAAGGGCATGGCTGAAGAGGAAATATGGGAGAGAATAAACTAAACACATTTATAAAAGTCATGTGGAAGTTTTCTAAATATATACATTCACATACATAAAGATGTGAGTTTAAATGGAGTCACCATATACTGGGACAATAATACTCCTACTAGACGGCATATCAACAATTAAAAAGCCCAGTGGCAGGAATGGGTTATCTCTCTTACAGTTGCTGGTCATCAAGTTTCCATAGAACCCCAGATATCACAGGACATTTCCAATGATCTTCCTCTCCCTCCAGAACTCAACAGCGAGACATCTATTGCTAAAGATGTCACATTCTTGAGTCACAGACCACAGAGAAATCAAGCTAGTAGTAAACATGGAAGCATCATCTCCACTGGCCAGCATCACACTATACACACTATCAGAAAACAAAAGAAATCATTAACCTTACCCACTTGTGATGCTTATAAATCATAACAACTAGCCTAATAAGACAAGGTCATAATGCAATAGAGGCACAGATGTCATGGGAGTAACTATTTTCCACTTGGATTTAAGTCCTGCTACACAAGTTAAAACCCATATCTGGCACTGTGAGCCAAGAACCTATGGCTAGACAGGTCATAAGTCCTAGGGGAGAACCTACTACTATTATTTTACTATATAGACATAGTATTAAACTGACTTCTAATAACTTATTCTTATACCCATAGATAAATGTATCTCTTTAACACTCATCAGCAAAGCTTTTTGTTCTGTATATGATGATATACATATGACATAAACCATAGAGGCCTTACACTGTTCAAGATATAGAAATTAAGAGACTGTAGGATGAACAGTCTTAAACAAAATATCTGTCTCATTCCTCCTGCTCCCAAAGCTCAGGAATTATTGGGAAAATAAAGAATAGAAAGATTGTAAGATATAAAGAAGAATTATAAATGAAAGGTATTTTCTGGAAATGACAGAGAAGTTGCACATGTGAACTCAGCAGTTGAGACTACACACATGTGACCTGAACAAGCTCAAGCCAGATACAATTCTAGCATGAAGAGGGGATGTAAGCATGAAGTCCCACACCTAGCTAAGCTAACGGCAACTGATATCGGCTGGGAGAGAGAGTCGATATTCCTTAAGGGTGCAGCTCCTTTGGGGATTGATCATGCTTCATTGGAAGGACACACAGACAACAGTATATAGGCAGCACAAATTGAATTTGAGTTTTTTAAAAGGACAATAAGTTGGGTGGGTGCTGAAGGAGGTGTGGATCTGGGAGTAATTGGAGTAGGAATGGATTTGATCAAAGCACAATATATGAAATTCTCAAAGAACCAATTAAGAACTAAAAATGACATATGACCACTCTCTGTGTGTGCTAACTAACACTGAGCGAACAAGGCTGACTGAAATCACTAGAGATTTGCTGTCTAAACTAGAAGCTCTGTCTGTGTCCACAGGGATCCTGACTGTCTACCTTACAAGTATACAGAATGGCTAGCACAAAAGTTAGGAACTCAATAGATAGTAGGTCAACTGATGATTTAAATAACTGAGTGTGGAAATTATGGCCAATCCCTGACAAGCTAACATGAAAATATCAAACTGGTCATTTTCATGGCTTCCAAGGAAACACACTATGACTTACTCAGAAATTTTAACAAGGAAAATAGCTAAGAAATGGTTTCTTTGGGGCAGTAAATCATATAGATTATGTCCTCAAAAAATTTCATGGTTCTAAACTACCAATCTAGTGTCTTTTTGAAAGAATTATTGCAGCCATAGGAATGATGTTACATTGATCACCCACATTCTTTTGTCTTTTTTTCCTCTCTATAATCAGGAAAGAGAATTAGTAACAAAGATGAGACTCTGCAGTGACCTTGCAGATGGCATTATCAAAGAAGTCTGTGTGTTGTAGGGAAATAGAAAATCACGTGACTATCTTGACCACAGTGGGTAACCCAAACAAACAGACCTCATGCTGCTCATGTGTTCTTATGATAAAATGATCTATGCAAATATAATTAAGAACACACACATTAGCAGGTTCATCACTACTTGATGCTATTACCAGTGGCTAATCGACTTTCTTTCTGTATCTTTAATCTTTCCCTCCTAGTAATCTACACAGTGGGAAGTGTTATAGCACATGAGCTATTAAGGTCTTCAGCCTGGCCCAGGCCCAGGCTGGTCACCTCAAGCTTCCCACAGCATAACCTACTGATTAATGAATGTAAGGTACATTACAATTATTTGCTGGCTGTATTAAAAATAAAAATGAGCTGACACATAGCTAGCTCTCTCACATTCTCCTTGATTTGTCTCTCAGTGAGGGAAGAATGCTGTGGGTACCTTTTGGTGGCATGAGAAGTCAGTGAGAAGAAAGGGAATTAGATCTCTGCAGACACAGATTCCAGTAAGGGTTTCCTGCATGCCTGCATGTGATACCATCTTTTCACAGGCTCAGGACAATTAACATACAAATTGATGTGTCTCAAATGACACATAGATATAAAAATGGTTTCTCAGGTGAGAACTCAACGAAAACCCTCAAATCACAACTTTCAAAGTATAGATTTCAGAGATACAATAGTGTTTGAAAGTCCATGGGCATGTGGCTTTTGTGTAGACCGAGTGAAAGGACGATCTTTTTGGTTCACACACAGGACAACTCAGTCTTTCTGGAAGCCTCTATCATTAAGAAGTGTTAAATTGCCTTATGAGACACTAAGCTGACTGAAAATTTCACCTTGTCTAATGTTACATGAGCCATTTCACACTAGTTTCAAGTTCATCGATGGTGGCTAATTCTATGCAAAACATTAACTAAAGCAGAGTGTTGTGGCAGAGACCAGGTGCCACATGAGTGGTGTGGTCAACAAGGATTGTTGTGAATCTTCTAGTAAATCCCTGGTCTATATGAAATTCTAGCTGAAAAGGTAAAGATAATGCTTACAAAAAAATAATGGTGGTGGTGGTGTGTGTGCAGGTATGTTACTCCTGTGGGCACATGTGGAAGCCAGGAGTTGATATTAGAATGTCTTCTTCAATCCAATTTTCAATTTCCACATTTTTTAATGACAGGCTCTCTCACTGAACATGGAGCTCATCACTTAGTTTCCAGCCCAGGAAAGCTTCCAATGGGCCCATCCATCTCTGCCTCCCCATCCATCTCTGCCTCCCCAGTTCTGAGATTGCAAATGTGTGCAGTGCACTCATCTTTTTAATTAATTCTGGGAATTTAAACTCAGGTCTTTATGCTTGTAAGGCAAACACTTTACCCATGGAGTCATCTTCTAGCCCTGAAATTGGACAGCTTTAAGATGAGACAATGCTGTTGGTATACTCAGATTCTGAAATACCACAGAAATCTTTAGACCAAAAGATATAAAAGAGGATAAAAGAGATCAAATTGCTGCCCTCAAATCTGTGAATTGTGTCTTGGAAGACAATGCTTTTCCACTTCCAAGCTAATCCCTGGTCCTTCCGTGAAGGCTTTATAAAAATTATGCTCAGCTTGTGAGATGCCTTAGTTTGTAATTACTTTGCAAGCACAGGGCCCCGAGTCTGATCCCCAGAAGCCATGTTTTAAAATAATGCCAAGCATAGTGGTATACTTTCATAATCCCCACCAGGGAGACAGAGCCAAGAGAATCCCTAGGGCTCACTGGCCATGCAGCCTAGTCTTCTTGGCAAGGCCTGGGTCAATGAGGGATTATTCTGTTTTAATCCCAGCATTCAGGAGGCAGTGGCAAGCAGATCTTTGTGAGTTTAAGGCCATCCTGGTCTATGTAGCAAGTTGTATGCTAGGTCAATGTAATGTAGCCCTATCTGAAAAACAAACAAATGGAAAGAGTGAAGTTAGATAGATGTTTCAATGGTTAAGACCCTGTACTGCCCCTGAAGAGAACCCAAGTTCAGTTCCTAGCACTCATGCCAGGTATCACACAACCAACCGTCTGTAAGATCAACCCTCAGATGATCAAACCTCCTCTTTAGGTCGCTCTGGTTCCTGAATTCACACATTCACATACTCACACAGAGACATACACATATATGCATAATTTAAAAATAAATGCAAATTTTAAAGAAAAGGTGGACAGTGTCTGAGGACCCACAGAGGAAGTCATTCTCTGGCCTCCACACGCATGCGTGTGTGTGTGTGTGTGTGTGTGTGTGTGTGTGTGTGTGTGTGTGCGCGCGCGCTTGCATACACATTTACAGTTGCCCATCGCTCATATACACACAAGTGTTTTAAGAGTCAGAGTATTTAATAATAAGAATACACTAGTATTTATTTATCTCATTGCCTGTCTTGTAATAATGGTGATTGAGGATAAAATAGAGATCAACTCACAGTCACAAGAAGACTGTCCCTGGTACAAAGAGTCCAGCAGTGATGTAGAAAAACTAAGGATGCACATAGACATGCAGCAATCGTGGCTGGCAGGCTGGTAGGGCAAGACTATAAATTCTCAAAGCCCACCCTAATGATTTGCTTCCTCCCACGGGGCCCCACGTCCTAAAGGTTCCACCACCTCCCACAACAGTGCCACCATCTGGGGACCAAGTGTTCAAACGTAAGACAATGGGGACATCTTCATTCACATCACTGTAGTAGAAAAGGCCCATGGCAGTAGGAGAAGTTCATAGCCCAAGGCCATGGCAGTAGGGACATGCTCAGACTGGATGGAAGAAATGGAAACAGGGCAGAAAGTGTGACCAGGATATAAACCCCAAAGCCTCCCCACATCAATGACATAATTCTTCCCTCTAGGACATAAAGTTTCCACAACCTCCTCAAGCCAGACCATCAGATGGGGGCCGGAAGTTAAAGCACATAAGCCTAGGGGGGACAATGCTTTTTAAACCACAAGTATGCACCAGAGAAGGAAAACTGTGAATCTCCCTTTCCTCAAGGGTCATTGGCCACTCACCCATGAGGGTGAAGGGAGCGGAAGTAGTGAGCATGATGGAAAGAACTTCCGGGGAGTCAGCTTCAGAGAGACAGCTCATTTTATTGTTCCAGGGGTAAGGTACATATGGGTTCTTATGGTTCTAAGTGGGAAGGGCTGATTGGTCATGACACAGTGCTAATTATACACAGGCCATAGGAAAGAGCAGGGCTGTGTGCTGACTCATATAGTGTTTTGGGGAGGCTCTCTACAGGGTCTTCCTCTAAATAAGGTCAGGGATCTGAGCTTAGAGACATTCTCCAAATAAGGCTATGCAGAGAAGGGAAGCCTCACAAAAAAGAAAGACCTCAGTTTTGCATAGAGCTCAGAGAGCTATCTAGACATGGTGAACTACAGCGTTCAATGAACTGTTCTCTACAGGAATCAGTTGACACTGTATATGGCCATATTGAGTGTTGGGTCTCACTTCTACCCTAGCCATGGAATAGCCCGTGGTGCTTCTTACCTGACCATAGAAAGATCAAGCCTCAGAAAAGTTCCAAGCAAACAAACAAAAAGTAAAACTTGGTCAGTGATGTAAACTAGACACTTGGAAGGGAAGCAGGCATCTGATGTGGGAGTTGGCATCTGCAACAAAATGCTGACCTTCTGGCATTTGCAGGAACTTGGCCACATGGTGGGTCCCACCCACTACCCACATGCATGGAGTTCCCTGTCTGCATTTTTAACAGCTTACCCTTGAAGATAAACAGACTGCCAAGGATCTCCTAACATTGAAGAAAAGTCTAAGACATGAAACAAACAGAACCCACCCTCCGAAATCATGACCTTGCAGGGAGTAGTGTAGGAACAGAGAAAACATGTGAGCAAATTGACATTTCCATACTCCATCCAGAAAATGAGAGACAAGGACAGTAGCCCTGAGGCTGGCAGTGAATAAGCCAAGATGCTAAAAATTAGATGTGTCCCCATCCAAATAAAGACTTCCTACAGAGGCTAGATGGTCAGTTTTTAGGGACCACTACAAACAAAAACAGTAAGCAATAATCATAGGTAAAGGCTACAATAGACCTACTATGTGCCATATACCACCACTTTCTATGGAGCAATTGATTCTTTTAAAGAATCTAGGAGGTAGCTACTGTTTATCAATGTTTTTGTTTGGGGCAATGAAAAACATGGTGACCACCTAGTTCAAATACGCACCTATACTAGTCAATGAGAATTCTAAGATTTAAAATTACGGCCACTGGGCATGGTGTTACATATCTGTAATAGCAGCATTTGGAGAATTAATGTATGAGGACTGAGTTCAAGGTCAGCCTGGGTTATGTAGCAAGACCTTGTGTTAATTAATTAATTAATACTGGGCATACAGTATCCATAGCTGTATTTTTAAACATTTTATTACAATTCCTCAAACATCTCCACTCAGACATATTATTGTGAAATCTAAGAAGACTGGGTATAAGGAAAACAGAATCTAAAAGAAGAGGTGAAAGGTTGTTCACAGGGAAAATACCCAGCCAAGTAAGCCTCGTCATCTCAGTTTGATCCCCAAATCCCACATAAAAAGGCCAGACATTAAGGTATATGTCTGTCACCCCCACACTCCTATGGTAAGATGGGAGGTGAAGACAGGTGATTTTCTTGAAGTTCACAGGCCAGCTAACCTGGGACCCACCATTTTCCTACCTCAGTCTCCCAAGCGCTGGAACTACAAGCATGCATCATACTCATATAGGAGGGGAATCCACAGGAGACACTCTGTCTGCCCTTCATGCCTGTGAGTATCATTTAACTTTTTAAAAGCCCATGTGCACGTATTCTAAAATAAAAACCAAAGTTAGATTAAAAATTTCAAAATCCAGGCTGGAGAGATGGCTGGCTGTCAAGAATGTGTACCAATCTTTCTGAAGACCTGGACTCAATTATCATCATACATATTAGATATCTCAAAACTACACTCCAGTGCAGGGATCCTATTCCTTCCTCCAGTCTCTGAAGAGCAGGAATATATATATAAATAAAACTAAAAAGAGAAAAAACCAAAGTCATCCAGTAGGTTTGTAAAACAACATTATTTCATACTAAATAATGTGCAATTAGGACCGGCTGCACTCAGCACCGTTTTCTGCACCAGAGCCATCCTATATGCTGTGGGCAGGGCCACAGAGAGAACACCCTTGAGCATATGTGCCTTGTAGATGTCCCTCTAACTCTCCCACTCTTGAGGTGATTGCTGTAAGTGGGAACTCAAGCTGTCACCCGTGAGGCACACCCTTCACTTTCATAACTACAATAGGTAACGGTTGGCCACGCAGCCCACCAACACCCGAGGAGAAACTGGGGCCCACCTAACTAAGGGCATGAAAATGCACATAAGGGCAACTTTTTAAAACAATGTTAATGAGGGTTTGGTAAAGTGGCTCAGCAGATAAAGGCGCTTGCTGTCAAGTCTAAAAGCCTGAATTTAATCCCCAGGACCTACATGATTGAGGTAGAGAACTGATTCCCACAATGTGTCTTCTTCTGACCTCCACATTTTTATTCTGTGATGTGTACTTGTATGCATGCATACACACACACACACACACACACACACACACAGAGTGAATATTATAAAAATAACAAATAAATTAAACAGCTAGTGACATAGATGACTTTAGATATTCTGTACTCCAAGCAAAGATGAATTGCATCCTCACAAGACTGGAAGAGATTTGGTGTAGAGAAGGGCCATCACCTTGTCCATCAAGAAAGACACACCATCCACTTCAGCAGATTCATCTTCTCACATGACCATGACCACAAAACAAAATACCACTTAAAGATCCCCTCTGCGGTATAAAGAACCAACAGCCAATGCTGGAGGCTGCAGAGCCTTCAAGCTGAGGTGCTGGACTCACACTCAAGTCTTGGCAGAATGTGAGAGATGACAGATCAGTATGTTGCCTTCTCCAGCCTCCATCACAGGTAAACTTGAGTAGGATATGCTCTTTGCAAAATGCACTGTGGCTCTTAGCGGGGGAAATGCTCACCCAGTGGCGTGCCATAACATTAACAGTATTCCAAAAGCTACTGCCAAAGAGAACACACACTCTCCCACTTATATTTGCTGTTAGCAAAGGCCTGGAAGCTAGAGCAAGGACATTTTTAGCCTGCGTATTTATTGGAGTTTTGAATGCTTCTAGCTGCGAGTGCATGGGGTGGTTTTAGAAATTGGGGTTTTAAAGACCTTCAAACATTGACAGCCAGACAGAGCACTAGATGCTGGGGTCCCTGAATTATGTGACAGGGACATAGTGGGGGTCTCAGGGGTCGCCTGTAAATCTACCTCCATCTAGTTTAAGCTAGAAACGTGAGATGAGGGGGGAAGAGGAGGAAAGAGGAGAAAGAGGGGGGAGGGTAAGAGAGAAAAAAGAAATAATTTTATCTCTAGAATAAATAAGTTTATATAGATTTCTCATAAAAAGTTTCACTGCTTGTATGTGTGTGTGTGTTCACATGTGATGGGTACAGGTTGACATAAGGTATCCTCATCAACCTCTATCCATCTTCTTTTTAGAGGCAAGGTCTCTTTCTGAACCTGGAATTCATTGATTGTCTAGACTGGCTGGCCACCCCCACATCTGTCTCCATACAAAGCCTAGGGTTGTAAATGTCCACTGCTGCCCTGTCCTTTACACGGGTGCTGGAACAGGAACTCAGGTAGTCCAGTTTCTTTAGTAATCACCTCCCCGATGAGCCGTCTCTGTTGCCTCAGAATTTTGCTTTTTACAGCAAAACAAGAACAAATAATGCAGGGGAAAAGAATCTGCACCCACATAACACAAAGTCAACAACTTTTTCCACAACCTCCAACTTCACAGCATCTAGCAATTTTCCATAATTTCCATAATGGCCAAGATGGGAAGACACGCAGTAATAACAAACAAAACACACCATTATCCATGCACAGGTGTAACCTCAAAACACACAGATTTTTCTTCAGGGCTCTAAAAACATGCTTACAGTTGCTTATTTTGCTCAAACTTGCACATTTTCCTTCGCTTTACCTAAGAAAAAGATGACTGCCAGTCCAGACGGTCACTGAATGCACCAAGGGTCTGAAATTACAGAAACCAAACTGGCTTTCAGTGTGTTTCCCTCACTAACCCCAGTTCTCTGGGAACCAAAGTGTGGGGAATCTGTCCTGTCATCCTTGTCTTAGCCATGGCATCACCTAGGAGCTCAGAGGTGGTGTGTTATCATTGTGAGCCTTGCATGGTAGTTTAGTCCATCTGCAAGGTACACATTATACATGGTGTGCATGTGTATGTATGCTATATGCACATGTGTGTATACTCAGAAAACAAAGAAGGACATCAGGTGTCCTTCTCTAAAACTAATTGCCTTATTCCCATGAGGTAGGACCTCTTACTAAATCGAGAGCTAGGCTCCATCCTCCTGTGTCTTCCTTATCCACTGTGCTGGGGTTATAGGGTGTGTGGCTCTGCCTAGCTTTTTACATAGATGCTGAGAGTTTCAGCGTGAGTTCTCAGGCATATACATCTAGCAATCTTACCCACTGAGCCACCTCTCCAGCCCTAGAAAGGCACATTTTGTCTCTCCTTAAGAAACTCTGCAGTGGCATAATAATAAGTGGGTAAAGGTGCTCAGTGCCACGCCTAATGACCAGAACTCATATGGTAGAAGGAGAAAAACCAAATCCTGCAGGCTGTCCTCTGCCCTCAACATGCATGAACACACACACACACACACACACACACACACACACACACACACACACAGAGAGAGAGAGAGAGAGAGAGAACTAAAAAGAAAAAAAGAAGAAGGGATGGGAGGAAGGGAAAGAATGAGGAAGCAAGGGGGAAAAATCAAACCTCTGTCTTTCTAGCATTCACTGAGAATTTGTGCCAGCATGTGGGAACTGGGGACTCCAAGCCAAGGAGCTCCCAAGACAATGGGAAACAGGGCGCTGCTTCCATGGCCGGTCTACATGAATGATGAGAAGCTTTGCTTGACCGCTCCTCCCATCTCTAACTCAAAGCCCTGATTTCTTTTAATATTTTATTGTATTTATGTGTGTGTGTGTGTGTGTGTGTGAGTGAGTGTATGTGTGTGCATATATGTGTGCCCATGCCCATGGAAGCCAGAAAAGGGTGCCAAGTCTTTTAGCTGGAGTTGCAGGCAGTTGTGAGCTAGAAACTGAACTCAGGTTCTCTGCAAGAGCAGCCAGTGTTGTTAACCCTAAGCCATCTCTCCATCTCATTAAGTCACAAATTTTAATTTATTATCATTATTATTATCTTTGCTAATCACTTTGACAGCACAGTGGAAGGTGATTTAAATGCTTCCCTACTATTTTTTTGGCCTTTCCGGCTTCTTTTCTTGGTATTTTTTTTAGGGGTGGGAAAATGGAATTTAGAAATGTGATCTAGAAACAGCTTGGCAGGAGAAGGAAGCAGCCAGGATGGCCCCCGGGGGTGCAGAACTCTTGGCAGTGCACATTCTTGGCATGGCTCCTCTCAGGCCACAGGGACCATCCTCATCAAGCTTGGGCATCTGCCCGGAATCACAGAGCTGGCCTCGTTCACATGCCACTCATTCTTGGCAGACAAGGATCTGAAAACTCCAGCCTCCCCCTCCCCCATCTCATACACACACACACACACACACACACACACACACACACACACACACCAAGGATGTCTCTTTTCCTGGATGAGAAGGACACCTTGCCAGCCAGTATTCTATCACATGGGCATGTGAAGATGTGGGCTATAATGCAAGGCACAGAATGAGATCCCAGGAAAAGCCAGAAATGCCTGGAGGATGGGAGAGGGGAGACCCCAGAAATCTGATAAGAGAAAACAACTGTGTTCCAAGGTAAAAGGAATGATTACCATCTCTTTTAAAAATTTAGAAAAAGCAATGGTGGGGGGGTAGAGATCGGATAGCAGAAAGCATGAGTATGGGGGGGTGAGTGGAGGAAGAGGTTAGATCTCTTCATATGAAAGTATATATTTATGTTACAGAATGGAAAGAGAATGAGGGGTTATGAAAACATTAGCCAGGGCTTCATTTAAATGTTTCAACTTTATATTTATCAAAATCTTCACTGAAAGTAATTACTGTTTTGTTTATTAGGTACTTTCTGTGTATCAGGCTATGTGCTAGACTGTATGTTAGATATGTATGTCAGTCATTCTAACAGGTGCCTTGAGTGAGTAATTAAACATAATTCTCCAAATATCTCAGTTTTGCCGATAAGGATACCAAGGCTCAGAAGGTTTTAGTCATTTCCTCCACATCAGACCCTTTAAGGAGTATGACCTCCACTGAAACCATGTCTGTTTCTTTTTACAGCTCCCTGCTTTAGGCCTGACTCATAGTGGTCTGTTTAAAGAGAAAGAGATTCGTGCTTCTCTGTATAAGGTCTCAGGAGGTGATCTCCATTTAGGAGGCTTTCATAGATGGTTTTGTGATGTGTCCAGAAGAGAGCTGACTGCCTTCCATCTTGCTGTTTAACATGTACACAACCCTTCCCTTACGACATTAAATTAACTACCTCACATGTTACTAAAAGTTCATTTGTCCATAAAGAGTTTTAGAGAACATAGGATTTAATCTTCTCCTCTCCTATATGTGTCTGTGTGAGAGAGTGTGTGTGCATGTATGCTTGCATGTGTGCATGCATACTTGCATGCTCTTGTACTTGCAGACAAATGTATGCTTACATGGAAGCCAAGACCGTTCTTGGGTATTATTGTTCAGTTACTGTATAACTTTGGGGTTTTGTTTTGTTTGGGGCTTGGTTGATTTTATTTTTTGTCACCTGCCTGGGTGCCCATGATGCTCAGGGATCTGTCTCCACATTCCCAGGATTATAAGCTTTTGTTGCTACACATGGCAATATTATGTAGGGTCTAGAAATCAAACTTGAGTTCTCATGCCTGTGTAACAAATACCTACTGGCCCATCACCCTAGACCTTGTCTCTCAGAGAAAGAAAGGGGGGGGCAGAAAAGAAAGTAGGAAGAAAGAGAACCAAACAGGAATTCTAAATTCCTCTTTCCAAAGCAAGACTCTTCCTTCTACCCTCCGAACCCCATATGCTATTGGTCACTAAGAGGTAAACTGTTACAAACTCAGCAGTGGCCCCTGCGCATCTCTGTAGGCTCTACTCAAAGGTAAGAAAGCACAGGCTCATGTGTAGTTTGAAATTATATGAAGTTTCTGATCTAGCCTTTCCAGCCTAGCCCTGAGGTTCAGACCCACTCAAAGCTCCACTGCCACTTAGCCCCAAATAATCACATAAAATCTTATATTAATTTTATGCTGATTGGCCTATGACTCAGGCATATAACTTGCTAACTCTTAATTCTTAAACTACCCCATGATTCTTATCTTGTCTAGCCATGTGGCTTAGTACCTTTTCTTAGGTCAGCATACTGGTCTCCTTTCTTCTGGGTTTACTGGCATCTCTGCTGGCATCTCTTCGACTCTTCTTCTTCCCTGAGTTTTCTTAGTCTGGTAGGCCTGCCCATACTTCCTGTCTGTCTTCTGGCCAATCAGCTTTTAATTAAACCAGTAAGAGGGACAAATATTTACAATGTACCAGAACATAATCCATAGCATGAAATACTGACTGGGACCACTGAGAAGATACAGCTGAGATACATCAGATGTGCTGGAAGGTTGAGAGAGAAAGGTCACCTCTGTCTAAGTCACTGTCTGAGAAGCTTGAGAAAGAGGTAGTATGTAAACTGGGCCAGTCAGGACCAGTAAGAGATGACAAGGACTTTGGCTATGGAGGTAAGATATTGGCCCTAAATAAACCAAAACAAAAAGGTTATCAGTTCGATTGAGTAATAGTTTTGTCCAGAAGGACCTGGTATTTGGGAAATGATGTGCTTTGTTTCATGGGCTCTCTCTCCCTGCAATATTTTGCAGCAATAGGCCATAGGCAAGTTTGGATATAGGCAGAAAAGTGAACACTATTCAGGACAGAAGATTAACATGAAAAGTCAGGGGGCAGCAGAAATGTGAGCAGTAGCGGAAATTAGTACTCTGAAGGGTCAAAATGTTTTATAGTGATTTTCAGAATGGGATTTCTATAGTCATCTAATAAGAAGAACAGTGGGGGAGAAGTCAAGAACTGTGAGCAAGATTGTTTGGACTTTATCTGCGATAGCTCCATGCAGATGCTGCCTGCACAGACATGTGTATGAGCCTACATCATAGAGTACACTGGATCAAGCCAATGTATAAGTTTAGATCCTGACCAGGTATACCAGGTAAGTCTAGATTGATCATGTTAGAAGGACCTCACTTCTCTTGAGGAAGCATTTGTTAGGGTGAAACACATAGAGCTTTACTCACTGACTCTATGCCCCCCGTAGAGTGTGTAGTTATCTGGAGAAGAATACAAGAGCTCCTGTCCAATCTGGAAAGGATTCCACCTGTGGTGAAATGTTGACAGGAGGGGAAACCATCAGTAAATGAGCTCAGATTCAGGGCTGAATAAAGTTGCCTTCTGGAAATCAACTCCTCACTCTCTTCAAAATTCCTACATGGTAGAGACATCACCCATTCCTCATTTACAGTAAAGGCCTTGGGGTGGTTTCACAGGAAGATCATCACCCTATGGGAATCCCATTACTTGTACCAATATCTAATTCCTGTTATGGTTTTAATATAAAGTTTCCCTGGAGAAAGCTTTGGTCATGAAAGCTTACTCTCTGATGAAAGACATTCAAGGATGGGCTTTGAAGAAGTGACTGTATCAGGAGGTCTATGCTGTCATGCATGGGGTATTCCACTGATAAATCACAAATATAAATTATATGTGGGGGGTGTTTATGGGTGTAGTTTAAGATCATAAGTCTAAAAACGGTATCCTCAGGGGTGAGAAATACATCTTAAGGAAGGAGAAAGAGAAGTCTGTTGAGACTTTCTAAGGGGAGGGAAGAAACTAGCTAAAGGAGGTAGGGAACATGGCAGTGGAAAATGCATGAGAACAAAGTATAATGATCGACTGCATTAAAATGTCATGTGGAACGCATGACTTTTATACACTCACCAAAATAAATAAATACACACATAAATCTATACTTCTTTAATTTAGATAAACTACTGGGGGTGGTGAAATTATGGGAGATAGAGTATAAGAAGGTAATTAGGGCATGACCTGGAAAGATAAACCTTCAGTACAGGCGCCTCCTTGCTACTCCCTGCATCCTGGATACTATGATATCCTGGATACCAACACACTCCTGTTGTCAATATATCCTGCCTCTCTTCAGAGCCACAGCAATGGATCCAGATAACCTTGGGCTAAGATCTTTGCATCTGTAAGCCATAACAAATGGATTAATCTCTTGCACTGTTATTGAACGGGTATCTGTTGTTGTTGTAAAATATTTTTGGCCCTGTTTGGGCCAGAAGTTTGAACTTTGTTTGTGGCGGCTTATATTTTTTAAAGAAATGAATTAGATGCTTATATTAATTTTATATTTGTTTGGCCTATGTCTCAAGTATATTATTAATTTTTTATTTTAATTTAATTTATTTTTATTAATTTATTTGTCATGTGGCCTGGCCCATGGCTCACCTGAATTCCTTACATTGTTCTTCCTCAAAGGGTTGGATGGAGACTGACTGATTCCATACTCCTTCTACCTGTCTCTACTCTGATTTTTGTCTATTGCTATGGTGCTTGCCACAGGCTAAAACAGTTACTTTGCATACAGAAATCAGTCTTATTGCATTTCTTCTTTTTTGGCTAATCAAAAAGGAAGGTTTTAATTTTTATATAGTAAAATTATATATAACAGAACAGTTATTAAGCAAAAATAATAGTTATAATATTTAGTTTATTTGTAATTAACAAATTGAAAGAAAATATTTTATTATTTATTTTATTTCATTTTTGTGAGTTTAAAGTTTTATATTTAATATATTTTTTAAATAATTAAGAATTATATAATTATTAATTATATTAAGGATTATAGAAGGATATAATATTATTTAAATAAACAGGAAGTGTAAGTAACTTTTAAAGTTTAGAAAATGACAGAGATGACATCTGTCTGTCTGGACAGTCACTTAAAGTTTTTTTGTAATGTTGGAGTATTATTTTTAGTCTATAGGCCTAGAGTCTTTGGCATGTCTTTTAGTGATGTAGAAAATTTGGCACAGTTTGTTAGTTGTTTTTTTGGGTGTGTCCTGAAGGATGTTTGGCTTTTTTTTTTTTTTTTTTTTTTTTTTTTTTTTTTTTTTTTTTTTTTTTTTTTTTTTTTTTTTTTTTTTTTTTTTTTTTTTTTTTTT